>VZTH01006040.1:3021-14690 GCA_013397815.1 Aleadryas rufinucha
TTGGGACATCGGGGGAGGTTGGGCTCTGCTCCCCGAGGGTGGCCTGGACACTCCTGGCCTCGGCCCCAGTGACGGAGCTGTGGGATCACGATCACTGCCCAGCTCAGGGCCTCTGGGACGGCCTCACTCCTTGATTCTTCCAGCAGATCTGAGCAGACAATTTAGTGCAGCTCCTCCAGAAGGCCCCACCCCACCGTGGGCAGCTGCAAATGCCCCAGATGAGGGTGGCAGAGCACTCTGCAAACTCAGCCCCTCTGCAGTGGGAATTCAGCCCCTGCAGCCGGGCACAGCCAGGGGCCCATCCCAGAGCTCCCACACCCCAGCTCCCTTTGCTGCCTGCCCCGTTCTCATCTCTTCTCACCTGCCTGCCCTGCCAGTCTCGGGTGACCTTGAGGCAATTTTTGTGACACCAGCATTGCTCACAAACCCCCTTTCCCCACCCATTGCACACAGCTCCCTTCCCAGGGCACCCAGCCCAGGCTGCAGAGTGACCTTGTCCTCCTGTGTCCCCACCAGCAGCTCCCGGGGCTGGGCTGGTGTCCGGCAGCCCAGGCTCTCCCAGCCCCGCTTTCCCACGGAGCATCAGCGGGTGACGAGTCCCTGCTGCCTCTCTGGGACCTGGCAGCTCTCCAGCACCCAGCCCTGCAGCTCCTGCAGAAGTTATTTCATTGTCTGACACCATTCCCAGCCGGTGGGTGGGGAGGATGGGAGGCACTCACAGCCGGCCCAGGAGAGCCCAGAGTGGATCAGCTGCGGCACCAACTCGCTCACGTCCTGCAGGATCCACAGAGAGCTCCTGAAATCCCTTCCTGAGTGGCACAGTCCTGCACTGCCCACTCTGAGAGCCCCAGTGCCCCTCACCAGGGGTTCCTTTGCTCGTGCCCCATCCCGTGTTCGAGTGGCTTTGCTCTGCATCTGCAGTGCAGGGAGGGGACAGGTCACGGGGACAGAGATGCTCCCTCCAGAGCAGGGAGAGCATTTGGGACGCTGCCAGCATGAAAAGAATCTTGGTTTTACTAAGAAGGATGTTCTCTGTGTGCAGATATGGGGCTTTTCATCTGCCTTGGTGCAGATTTAGCCTGGGGTGTGTCTCAGTAGCTGCTTCCACATCAGTGTGGGTTGGAGGCTGAAATAAAACAGCACCAGCCTCTTCCTCAGAGCTGGAGCTGCCTCTCTGCAGCTTTGCTTTCTAACATTGATTTTTTAGCAACCCCTGGGCCATCATCACTCTGCTGCCTCAGAGTAAAAGCACCAGAGGTGCATCAGTAGCACCTCTCCCTCCTCTGGGAGCGCAGGCAGGGCTCGAGTCAGGGCATCACCTCCTCAGGTGCTTCCTCCTTGTTTCCTTCTGGAAATGACCAACATTGCTCTGCAAGTGGAGCAAGGTTGCCAAATTTCTGACCAGCTGGAGCTGTGTGCCCCTGCACAACATGGGCCAACATCCCTGGTCGTGGCAGGATCCTGGGAGTGGCTCCCTGGGGCACTGGAGAGGCAGCACCGTGTGCAGGGACAACAAACAAAAATCACCCGGGACCCAGAGGAATTCAAATACCCTGAGCTGAGAGAGCTCTCAGAGGGATGACTGAACTATTTCCAAGCAGCCACAGGTTTGGGAGTGGTTTCTAGATGGACTTTTGCCTTTTAAAAGGATTCTGGCCCTTGGTGACTACATTAAGGGAGAATTTTAGTGGGACAGAATCTGGCCTTTGGGTGCTGAATGTTGTTCAGATCATGCAATTCACAGACAGCCTTCACGAGGTCATTTTCAGTCACACCAGCTGGAGGAAGAGCTCTCTGGTTCAAGGGGTCACACTGGAGTGTACAATCTGTGGAGACTTTCCAGGACAGTTAAACATTAAAACCCCACATCCTGTTCCTGCCTGGGGCTCACCCCTGGCTGGGCCATGGGCCTCCAGTGCTCAGGCAGCTGAACCTCCTTTTAAAAATGCATTTCCAGTCTGATTTATTGACCCCCAAGGAGTGCAGAGGTGGGTGGGGAGGCTGTGGTGGCACAAGTGCCGCCTCTCTGGAAAAGCTCAAACCTCCAGACACGCTCAGAGGGGGATTCCTGAGTGAAAAGCTGATTTGCAGTCCCTCTCCTCATTGGAATTCTGTCATGTTTTGTCTGTTCTCCACATCCAGTCAGGACCTGGCATTTCCCCACTCAGATGTGAACATCCATTGCATGCTTTGACTTGCAAAACTTTTCCTGCTGCTGCTCCTCTTGGTGTTCGGGCAAAGCCAGGAATTGGTGTGTTCCCCTGCTCACAAAGGGCTGCAGTCAGCACAGTACCAGAACTAAAACAGCTGAATGTTACAGCAGGTGTGAGGCAGAGAAAGAGCCAGGATGGAAAGTGCTGCTGCCAGCACTGTGTCCCCAGCCAGCACTGCCAGGAGGCACCGGTGCCACTGCTTGAAGCACAAACACTGACCAGAGCTGGAAAACACCAAACACAGCTCAAGCTGTACAATAAAACCCCCTCCAGGCAGGGACAGGTTTTCCCAAAGGCAGCAGGTGGCAAACAAGATCCCAGCTGTGAGCTGGTTTTTTCCTGCTGGTTCCCAGCTTTGCCAGTGCTTTGTGAGAACCC
The DNA here is from genome assembly GCA_013397815.1 of Aleadryas rufinucha. NCBI lineage: Eukaryota > Metazoa > Chordata > Aves > Passeriformes > Aleadryas > Aleadryas rufinucha. The sequence continues at coordinate 5,613 of VZTH01006040.1, forward strand.
CAGGGATCAATCTGAGGCATTGATCGGTGTCAGGGAGCCAAGCAGGACAATGTTTGCCTTGTAACTTTGTGCTGCAGGGACCTGAGCTGCTGTGGGAGGAAACATCTCCTGTCCAGGGAAGCTGTGGCTGCCCCTGGATCCCTGGCAGTGCCCAAGACCAGGCTGGATGGGGCTTGGAGCAGCCTGGGACAGTGGAAGGTGTCCCTGCCCATGGCAGGGGTGGCACTGGGTGGGCTTTGGGGTCCCTCCCAACCCAAACCATTCTGGATTCTGTGATCATGGTTTCCAAGAGCCTCTCTGGAGTTCCTGGGAGCTCTCGAGGAGTTGCTGGCCGTGGCTCTGGAGGAATTCAGGAGGAGCAGGAGCCACCAGGACCAGCAGCATCCTCTGTGCAATGCTCATGGCCATGGATCTCCTCGTGGATTTCCAGGTGTGCTGCAGGCTCCAGTGAGGAAAATGTAAAATCATTCCACGAATTTTGTCAGGGCAGGTGGCACAGAGGGCCCAAGATCTCTAGTTTGTCTGCTTTTGTGTGGGAGATCCCTGAGGAGGGGCAAGGGAGAGCTGCAGTGCAGGGAGTGCCCGGTGGGACGAGACGTGCCCTCGGTGACAGAGCCCGACAGCCCAGAGCCCTCCTGCCACGGGGCTGGGGCTGTGCTGCTGCGGGGAGGGGAAAAAAACCTTCTTCAAATCCATCTCCTTCCAGCTGCTGGGTTCAGAGCCAGGAAACACTCCCAGGGCAGCACATCCCAGAAGGGTTCTCCCTGCGTTTCAAGTGAAAGCTGCAGCTCTGAGCTCGGGCAGGCACAGGCGCCGTCCCACGCTGGAGCTCCCTGGAGGCTGCTGCACACTCCTCACACGAATGGCACTGTTGTCCAGGGCTCAGCAAATTCCTGTCATGGACCCCAAGGGCTCCCAGGGCTCATTACAGACAGGGTATGGGGCTGCAGAAGGAACAGAAAGGGGTGACCCCACCAGAGGATGCAGGGCTCCCTCCCAGCCCTCATCTTTTATGGTGGCACTGGAATGTGAAGCACTTGTGAGCACAGCCCGAGGGCCAGCCCTCAGCACACACAGCACAGGACAGACAAACACCCTCCCGAGGAGCTGCTGTCCTGGAGCCAGGCAGGGCCTCACCCCAGGGGGCTTTGGAGCCCTGTTCCATGGGGAGCAGCTCACCAGGGTTTGTGTTGGGCTGGTAAATCCCAGCCCGTGGCACACAGTGAGTCCAGTCCTGAGTGCCCCGAGCACTGCAGCCTCCAGGGAGGGAGGAGGAAATGTCCCAGAAGCTTTTGAACTCCCTGGCAGGAAACCTGCCCTAAATGCTGCTTTTCACGTGTCCAGGAACAGTTCTGATCTGGCCAAATCCTGCTCTTTCCAAACACTGCTGGGTCCAGCCTCTCTGGGTACCGGGTGTCCAGATGGAAGATGAGTTTCTGGCCAGCTCTGCAGGGAGGATGAAGATGGGTGTGGGCACAGCTCCTTCCTCACTGAGGAATGGGAAGGCAGAGTCAGCTGTGCAAGGGTGGAAGGATTCACCCACGAGCAGCCCCAGACAGAGGAGCTGCACGAGACCATCCCTGCCAGGGCTTCGAGAGCTCATCCCAGCCCACGGGAGCCTCAGAGAGTCACTCACAGCTGTGGAGCCACGGCCCTGCTGGGTCTGGCACCATCAGGGGGAACAGGAGGAGTCCCTGGCTGACAGAGTGTCCTGAGAGACTGGAGGGGTTAAGCAGAGGAAGAGCAAAGGGATTTCCCATGTGTTTGTCACAGGCACTCCTGCTCCTTGTGCCAACAAAGCCAACCCTCTGCACATCCATCCCCTCACACGTGGGAGCCAGAGCAGCGTGGGCTCAGGCAGCCAGGAGGGACACTGAGAGCAGGAGAGGGAAGTGTGGGGTCTGTCACTCCCACAGGTGCCAGCCTTGGAGTTGTGTTTGTGCCTTAAATTGTATTTCTCCTCCATCTCTCTCAAATTCACCCTGTGACATCCCCTGATGTGTTTCCTCCATCCTCATGAGCTCTCGTGATTGAGATTTAACTCCTGTGATTGAGATTTAACTCCTGTGAGTGAGGTTTTAGGTTTAACATCGTGTGTAAGACACAAGATTTGCCCCTGGGATCCCAGATCTGGATTTCAAAGAGGTTTGGTTTCATCTTCACATCTCAGCCACTCCGTAGGGAAACCATTGGCCCATGGGGCTCCTCAGCCACAGCTCCTGCCCCCTGTGTCTTCCCAGCACTCCTGGGGAGATCTGGATCAGGGGACAAGAGGAATGTTGTTTTTATAACTGTTGAAGTGGCAGTGGGGAAATCCCAGGTTCATTGACACGAGGAGGACAATGAAAATGAGGCACTGGCTGCAGAGAAGGCGCTGCCTGTTCCCTGCAGCACTGGGGGCAGAGTCTGTTCCTTGGAGCCCACCACTCCTCCCAGCAGGGCTGAGCCCCCATCCCGTGGCACTGGGGGGAGCTGGGAGCACAGAGCAGCTCTGGGAGCCAGTCCCAGTGCACTGCTGTTGTGCTGCTGCCTCCCAGCCACAGCTGGCTGCCCCTCTGTGACCCATCACGGGTGGGAGATGTGGAGCCCAAACGTGACCTGAGACCTCAGGCAGGTGCCCCAGGGGGCAGAGAGGGGCAGGGGAAACAGGGAGCAGGAACTGTGGCAGAAGGCAGCACTGGGGCAGGAGTGGGAGTCAGGTCCTCTCACTCAGTGTCTCCAGCAGACACATTTCTCCTGAGCATTTCTCCTGGGATTCCCTTTACATCCTTAAAACCATTCATGTGCAATTAAATCTGGTGCCAGCCCAGCATCCAGCCTGATCCAGGCTGGAAGAGCAGCTCTGGGTAAGGACAGTCCCCCAGGTGTCCCACGAAGCAGTGGCCTCTCTGTCCTTAGAGGAGTTCAAACTGTGGAAGGACAAGGCCCTGAGAAACCAAACGTAACCTGGGAACTGGCCCTGCTCTGAGCCTCCTGAGGGCTCTCCCAGCCTGGATTAGCCAAGGACTACAAATGATTGCTTCACTCCCACACAGTCTCCAGGTGCTTGAGGGAGAAACACAAATGCAGTGGGAGAAGGGGTTGGTACCACAGGGGGTTGGGATGTGCTGTGATGGACAGACTGGAATGGGATGAACTCCAACCAAGGGACCTGGGCAAAAACCACCTGGGAAGAAACAACCCCATGCACCTGCAAAGGCTGGGGGCAAAGCAGCAACGAGTGCAGAGCAAGACCTGGGCGTGCTGCTGGCCCAAAAGCTCAGTGTGGAGCAGCCAGGGGACACTGCAGCACAGAGAGTCACCCAAGGGACAGCAGGGAGAGAGGAGAGCCTTCCCTGCTGCTCAGCACTGCCGGGGCCTCACCTCAACTCCTCTCTCCACCTGTGGACTCTCAGTACAAGAGAAACAGAATCAAAGGGTCACAGGATCTCCTGATTTGAAAGGGACCAAAAAAAGATCATCCAGTCCAACTCCTGGCCCTGCTCAGGACACCCCAACGACCCCACCATGGGCTGAGAACACTCTGAGTCAAAACTCTTTCTTATCTGCCCCCAGTGGTACCAGTGGTACCCCAGTGTGCTTGCTCTGCTCTGAGTTCAGGATGGTCCCTCTGGCACAGAACTGCTGCTCACACACGTCTGAGCCCACCTCTGCAGGGACATCCCTGGCTGGGCTGGAGCCTGGGCCAGGCTGTCCCTGCTCCTGTGCAATACCACGTGTCTCAGGGCTCCTTTAAGCTCCGTGTCTTCACCCTTCAGTGACAATTTCTGGCCAAAAAAGCAATTTGACCCACTGTTCCCACAATTTGATGCTGGGCCATGGGCAGCTCCTTGGAGCAGCAGATAGGATCTTCTCAAACCTGTCTTGCACCTTCCCCAGCTCACAGCTGCTCCTTGGGCCTGGTGTCCATCCAGGTGGGACAGGGGTGGTTCAGTCTCTGCCAGGGCCACCTGCACAGTGTCCAGCCAGCCTGGGACAGTGGCACTGACACACCTGACCCCAGAGCAGCCCCTCTCCAGGAATGCTGATCCCTCTGCTGATGAATTCAGCATTGGACAGGGCACTTTCCACCTTGGCCACAGTTCAGAAGCTCTCACATCAGTTCTCCTGACAGCTGAGAGATCCCAGGGTATTCCCCAGCCTCCAGGTGCTGCTGCCCCGGGTCCAGCCCCTGGCAGGTCCTGTCAGATCCTGCAGCCCCCTGGGGAGGCCTCAGGAGCTTTGGAGTACCCAGAATGGCTCCATGCAGAGCTGAGTCCCTCTGTGCCCCCGCAGGCCCAGGGAGCTGTGAAAGCCCTTCTCACACCAGAGCTGGCAGCAGCAGCTCTCTTGGGGAGTCCCTGGGTTTCACAGCTTCGTCCCCCTGAACTCTCAGCTCACCAAACTCCCCCCGGGGATGGTGGGGGCAGGGCTGGGGTTATTGGTGGCACCAGGCCCAGGCGTGGTCAGGCACGAGGCTGCTCCCCAGCCCTGACGCCGTCCCCTGTCCCCTGTCCCCCGCAGGTCCCTCGCCCTGGGTCAGCAGTACAGCTCCCTGGGGTCCCAGCCCATCCTCTGCGGCTCCATCCCCGGCCTCGTCCCGAAGCAGCTCCGCTTCTGCCGCAACTACATCGAGATCATGCCCAGCGTGGCCGAGGGGGTGAAGTTGGGCATCCAGGAGTGCCAGCACCAGTTCCGGGGCCGCCGCTGGAACTGCACCACCATCGACGACAGCCTGGCCATCTTCGGGCCCGTCCTGGACAAAGGTAACCCCCGGGGGCTTGGGGGCAGCTGGGCTGGGGGCAGAGCTGGCACAGCTCCACTGGGCCCTGGATACTCTGGGTCTGTCCCACTGGGAACACGGCAGGGAAAGGGTCTGATGGCCCAGCTTTCAACCCCCATTTCTCCAATTGCTTTTTTTTCTGAGTTTTTTCGTGTGTTCCATCACAAGGGGTAACGAGGGAAGGGTCTGGTCCCATCCCAGGAGCTCAGAAGGTCAGGGAGGGTAAAAAGTACAGGAGGGGAAGGTTTAGCCCCAAGCACTCTCACATGTTCTGGAATAATGGGCTCCACCTCCCTTCCAAACAACTGGGTCCAGCAGACCTGTGGGAAAAGCCAAGGACAGGGGATGGGGTTGAGTTCTTTGGGATCAAGGCAGGGCCACTGAAGCACAAGCTGCCCACCCCAGGAGGTCCCTGGGCTCAAGTTTCCCTGCCCGTGAGGAGCCGTGGTTGAAATCCATGGTCCTGATCAGGCTTAGGTGGGATTTCAATGAATCTTTTCACAAATGAGCCCAAAAAGCAAGGCACAAAGAGAGATTATGAGTTCATTTTCCCCCTCCTCTCTCCAAACTCCTCTTCATCCCCTGCTCCTGGAAAGCCGCCTTTCCAGCCCCACTGGCACGGATCAGACACGCTGCAGCGCTGATGAGGCACCGGAAAGTTGGGATTCCCAGTGAGATCATGGGGCATTACACCGGAAAAAGTGAGAAAGGGCCCCAAAACACCCTGGAAGGAGGTGCTGAGGGGCAAATCACAGAATCACAGAATTCCCTGAGTTTGAAGGGATCCCCGGGATCATCCAGTGCCACCCTGGCCCTGCCCAGACCCCCCAACAACCCCACCCTGGGCATCCCTGGCAGCGCTGCCCAAACGCTCCTGGAGCTCTGGCAGCCTCGGGGCCGTGCCCATTCCCTGGGGAGCCTGGGCAGTGCCCAGCACCCTCTGGGGGAAGAACCTTTCCCTGATCTCCATCCCAAATCCCCCTGGCACAGCTCCTTGATAACCTGTCCCACATCTCAGACCTCCCAGACCCCAGATTAAAAGGCATTCCCAAAACACTGAATTTAATGGTGGATTAAGAACTCCCAGCAGATAAAAATCTCAGGTTTCCCCATCCTGTCCCATGGATTCTGTTCACTCTGTGCCACGTTTAGCACAAGGGATATCCACAGGTAATAGCTTGGTCTCACAGCTTCATAAACACATCCAAAACCATTCCCCCCTTGTCCTCCTGGGTGTTGACACCACCAGGTCCCTGCAGCCCAAAGTCTCTTTATTGAACAGAAATTGTTTCCAGTTTCCAGCTTTGGAAACAAGAATTTTATGGTACAGACTTCAAGAAACTGGAGAAACTGGGGTGAGAGCAGGACTTTGGACTATTTCCCAACAGTCCCCTGGAGAGTGCAGGACTTCTGGTGAATCTTTCTTACAAAGCCACAATATTCTGCAGAGAAACAGTTCATGATACCTTTTCTTTCAACTTTCAGCCTCCCAGTAAGGGTAGGTATCGTTTCAGATCCCCGAAATGTCAGGCGAATATTGCAGTGAAAACCATTCCTTTGTGTTAATGTGGGATTCTTTGCAGCAACCAGGATTGTAAAGTCTTATTAGAGCACTAATAGGGACCATGAGATTCATTTCCCCTCTGTTTTGCCAGGGTGTATCTTGGGGTAACTGCTGTATTTACCACCAAATAACTTGTCAGCAGTGCTCAACACACTCTAATTTGCTGCCTAATAAAAGCCTGTCCTAAATTTCAGCACTTAAAAGATCAGAAAGTTTTAATTTTCTTTAAAAACTATCATTAAAAAACTGTCATAAAAATTCTAAACACGTTATGAAAGAACTGTTCAAGCATTGAGCCACTGAAAATCTCTCACCACCATTTCTGTCAGCGGGAAAGCACTTAAAGATTGGACTGGAACCATCCTCCCTGTAATGAGCAAACTGAACTTTGAATTTATGGAGAATATTTTAAGATTCTTTCGGCTGCAGGGACTGGAGCAAAGCCTCGTGTGTGGACTTGCCTCAGCATCTCCACGCACCCCGAGCTGACAAGGTAAAATATCACCCAGAGCTCTGCAGCTCTTCTGACAGATGGGGAATGAGTGAGCACGTTGGAGATTCGGCTTTGCCAATCCCACCGTGACGCATCTCCAGGCAGCAGTGCCAGGCTCCCGGAGCGAATCCGTCCTGGTGTCTCACTAACCCGAAAGTGGAGCAGTTAAAAATAAACAGCATCCTCTGCAGAGAAGGACACATCAAAGCCCAGCCCATCTGATCGTGGGTATTATTCACCATTTTGAACTGTGCTCGTGTCTTTTCCCTGCTGCCTTCAAAATTAACGAGCGGATTGAGGATGGGGCTGGTGTCATTGTGTGGCACTGAGTAACACAGGGAACATTTCAGATTGCCAGAGCTGGCAGTGGAGAAGTCACAGAGAAAACCAGAACCTTCCCAGCCACGGCTTCCTCGGCCCAGGGAAGAGATAACGTTGGTGATAAAACAGAGAGATGCTGTCAGCTGTGAGGGGCCTGGGAGCAGCTCTGCTCATCACTGGTGAGGGGTGCTGGACACTCCTGGGCCTTCAGAGAACCATGGAATAGTTTGAGGTGGAAGGGACCTTTTAAAGATCATCTTGTCCAACTCAGCATCTTCCTCAGATGCAGCAACAAGAGTCACAGACTGGGTTGGGTTGGGAGGGACCTTAAAGCCCATCCAGTGCCACCCCTGCCATGGCAGGGACACCTCCCACTGTCCCAGGCTGCTCCAAGCCCCAATGTCCAGCCTGGCCTTGGACACTGCCAGGGATCCAGGGGCAGCCACAGCTGCTCTGGGCACCCTGGGCCAGGGCCTCCCCACTCTCCCAGGGAACAATTTCTTCCCAATATCCCATCCATCCCTGCCCTCTGGCAGTGGGAAGCCATTCCCTGTGTCCTGCCCCTCCATGCCCTTGTCCCAAGTCCCTCTCCAGCTGTCTTGGAGCCCTTTAGGTGGTCCTCAAATCAAGAGGTTTGAGCCCATAATCTGGGTGCTGTGGCCACCATGGCAGCCCTTGCCACATTCCCTTTTTCCTGACTTCCAGCACACCCAGGGGTGCAGCCCCACAAACCCAAACCCAAAGCAAGCCAATCCCTGTCACAGCTCACACACTGCATTTGGCCAGGAAAAGGTCGGGGTTTCCCCTCTGACAAACACCTGGATGAAATCCCCCCTCAGTATTAACCTGGTTAATCTCAGCTGCTGCTCCCTCAGGTGGATCGAGGCTGTTTTGGAAAAGCTTCAAAGGTGCAGTTCTCACAACAAAATCATTTCTAATAGAGCCTGAAAAGAAACTGGGGATAATTTCATTTTAAAGGAGCTGCAGAAATGGTAATCATGGTCAGTTCCATGGAAGGAGAGCTCAGTCTGCAGAGCAGAGCAGCGTGGGAGGGCTCAGCTGAGCAGCCCCTGCCGTGGCACACGTGCCCAAGCCCTCCAGGGCTGCTCCTCCTGGGCACATCCTCCAGGCTCGGAGCACTGTGCCAGTGTGGGAGCACAGGGCTTCCCTCCCTGCAGTACCCACGGAATTCCTGCCTCCAGGCCTTCCCACAGCCTCCCCTCCCATCCCCACATCACTTCCCTCCCCAGGGTCACCTACAGCTCCAACCTCTGCTCCTGCAGGCCCTGGCAGGGCAGTGAACAGCGAGGGCAGCTCAGGGAAACCCCAGGGCACTGAACCCATCTGGGAGCTGCTGAACAACGATCCTGGAGAGGCTCTGCCTTCAGTTCCTCCACGTTCCCCACTCCAAATTCAGACTCACAAGGGTTTGGCTGCTGTACCTGCCCAGGCTTTGAGTTCCTAAGGCCACTGATGATCTTCCTGCAAGGAAGGACAGGCTGGGAGAGCTGGGGGTGTTCACCTGAAGAGGAGGCTTCAGGGAGACCTTAGAGCCCCTTCCAGTGCCTAAAGGATCACCAAGAGAGCTGGAGAGGGACTTGGAACAAGATTCTAAGAGTGACAGGACACAGGGAATGGCTTCCCACTGCCAGAGGGCAGGGCTAGGTGGGATATTGGGAAGGAATTGCTCCCTGTGAGGGTGGGAAGGCCCTGGCACAGGGTGCCCAGAGCAGCTGTGGCTGCCCCTGGATCCCTGGAAGTGTCCAAGGCCAGGTTGGACGGGGCTTGGAGCACCCTGGGACAGTGGAAGGTGTCCCTGCCCGTGGCAGGGGGGTGGCACTGGATGGGCTTTAAGGTCCCTCCCAACCCAAACTTTTCTGTACTTCTATGATTTTATGTTTTCGTTTCTCCAAATCTTATTTTCTAACCTGGGCCATG
>VZTH01006041.1:0-12214 GCA_013397815.1 Aleadryas rufinucha
GAAGAGAAGAGAAGAAGAGAAGGAGAGGAATGTCCCCTGTGTCAGCTTAAGACCTCAGGTCTGTCACAGGCTTCCCCTCAGGAGACACTGGGGTTGGGGGACCTCGCTGATGATCCTGGCCTGTGCTCTGNGAGAAGAGAAGAGAAGAGAAAAGGAGAGGAATGTCCCCTGTGTTAGCTTAAGACCTCAGGTCGGTCACAGTCGGGAGACACCGGGGTTGGGGGACCTCGCTGATGATCCTGGCCTGTGCTCTGGGCAGGGGTGGGTGGTGGAGCTGGGCAAGAAGGACTGAGGAAGGTGCTGTGTGAACCCGTGATGGAGCCCACCCTGCCAGCTGTTTCCAGGCTTGTTTCAGGGTTACAAATGATGCTCTCATCGAACTTGTGGATGACATAAAAAAGCGGGGTGCGAGGCCACTGCTAAGAGGGCCAGGAGCACCCGAGCGCTGCACTGGGCTCCGGGTGATCAGCAGGACGAGCAGGAGCAGCCAGCGTGCCCTGGCAGAAGCAGGGGCCGGAGCATCCTGGGCTGTGTAACAGCGGCACAGTGAGGAGGCGAAGAGAAGTGATCCTCTGCTCTGCGCTCCCTGCATCATGTCCTGATACAGCAAACGGTGCCGGGCCCCCAGCACAGCAAAGGGCATCAGCAAGGTGGAGAGACTTCAGCTGAGGCCACCAAGAAACCTGGGGCTGGGGCACTTGCAATGTAAGAAACAACTGAGGGAATTGGACCTGTTCAATCTGCAAGAGAAGAGATGGCTACAGCCTCGTGTGAGGGGGTTATTGAGAGGACAGATCTGGGCTCTTCACTGTGGTGCATGGCACAAGGACAAGAGACAGTGGGCAGAAGTCAAAACAACAGAGACAAGAGAAAATGCCACTCTCAGAATAACAAAGTATTGGTTTGTGGATCCAGAGGGGCTGTGGGTTCCCTGTCCTTGGAGGGTTTCAGGATCAGATTGAACAAAGCCCTGAGCATCCTGGTCTGAATTCAATATTGACTATACTTCGAGGAGGAAACTGAGCTAGGGATATCACTAGGTCTCTTCCTTCTTAAGTGATCCTCTGATACTATTTCCAGAAAAAAAAACCATATGGGAGAGATGGAAAGTCTCAGTGACCAAAATATCCCCACATCTTTGCTTGTGAAAAGACTTCTGAAGCACCTGGAGAGGAACCAGCATTTTACAAGTGTAACAGTAAACCAAGAGGGCATTCCCTTCCTTTAGGTCATGGAACCACAGACTGTCACCAACCTTCCCAACTGCCTTTGTGTCTGAGCCATAAATAAACTCCATGTGTCTACAGAGGGACTTCAGCACTTAAGGGCTTGGCAGGAAATATTCTGGGATTGAAAACATGACTTAGGACCTGCCAGCTCCTTGGAAAGACACACTGTCCCTTTGATGCTTAGCATATACTTACATGGCCCACTCCAGCTTCTCATTCTTGATGGAGTTATATAGTGTCTGAAAAAAGAACATGGAATTAGCTGTGCCTCTCATGGAAGTTGTGTCTGCTTGTGGAGACATCTCCTCCTCCACACCCTGTCTGTGCTCTTGGAGAGATACTTTCCCTGCTGAACTGTCCTGGAGCAGCATTCCCATTCCCCAGTGAGCAGGGTGACTGCTGGACCCCTTCCTCTGTGTGTCCCATGCTGGGTTTGGACCAGACACAGCAGCAGCAGAGGGCTCTGGCAGCCAGCCCTGCTCAGGAGCCTGTATATGACATTTTTGACTCATTCTGGGTGCTGCACCTAGTTCTGAGTGAATCCTGGCCTGCACACAGTGGTAGAAGACTCTGGGATATGCCATGACACCTTCAATGCCTTAATTAGGGGAAACAACAGAGGAGACTTGAACTGAGTAGCAGGGGAGGGATGAATGGCCTTGGAATGAGTTTTTCCAGTTCCTTCTGTGCAAAATTGCAGTGGCTTCCATGGGGCACTGGAAAAGGAGCAGGAATGGGCAAAATGAATGTGGAGGTGGTCGTGACCATACAGAGGGGTAGGATAGGGTGAGGTCTGCTGGGATACGGGGATGTCACCCCAAACATGATGTGACACCCCTGGTGTGGCACCTCTCGCTCCAACCTCCTTCCATGCAGCGAAATTCAGGTCAGGCTGCTGGACCTGCAGCAGGTGCAGAGAGCAGTGGTGCTGCTAAACCACGTGGCAGGAGAAAATCCTCCCTTTGGGGTGTTAAACCATATCCCATGGTACTGCACTGGTTGTGTTGGAGCGTTGCATCTAATCCCGTGGTAGTGAAGGCAGAGAAAAGTTTCAGTGCTGGATGGTCGTGTTTTGGGGTGGGGGGTACCTTGCTTTGGGCATTATCTGAGCTGTTGGGGGAAAAGGGCCCCTGGTATGCTCTGAGGGCAGAAAATGCCACAAATCTGGATAAAACACCACCAGGGAACAGACCTATTTTGGCTCACTGCAAGTTAGCAGAGACATTCAGGGGGGTTACAATCCTTCTCTTGAAACAACTGGAAAATGCTGATTGAAGGGCTCAGAGTGTCCCAGCAGGACTAGGTGGCCCTGCAATAATAATGACAGTATCCCACTGTCTATTTATATCACATTACCTTCAGCAAATCCTTTGCAAAGTCCTTCCCATCGTTCAGCCCATCCAGGTTCGCTATGAACTGCTGGCACGACATCTTTTTGCCAATGTTCTGTAAGGCAAAGGAGCAGCTCATTAAACTTGTGGAGAGTTTTGACTTTAATCAGTGTCTTTCAAAGAACAATTTTATACGTAGTGCTGAAGCCTGGGCTTGTCCCAAGAGCTCAAAGGGCTTCTGATCTGATTTTCTGTTGGGCTCTCTGCTTTATTTGCTCATGCCAGCATCCAAATGTTTCAAATTACCTCTTTTTTAATGGTGGAAACAAGACACCTGAAAACAGCCTCTCCAGCTCTTGCTGAAGTGGTCCTGGGTACAGGCTCAGTGTCTCAAAACCCAAGACAAGCACTCAGCCTGGTGAGATGACAATGTCTGGATGGGGCTCCAAGCCTCCTGTGAGTGAAATTGTGTGAGCTTGCAGTGCCAGCACCTGGAACAGCCAGCACTGGGACCAGCATTCCCCTGCCCAGTGCTGGCCCTTGATGGAAGTTGTTGTTTTTGATTGCCATTACAAAAAGAAATGGTCTGGCTACTGGTGCTGTGAGAACTTGAGTGCAGCAGTGTGAGAGGGCAGCACACATGCAGTGGGAGAATCTCACAGCCTGGAACACACTCACCACCAGCTAGTGCCAAAATATTTGGTGCTGATGCTTCCAGGCCACCTGGCATCCCTGACATCATGGCTTCATCATCTGTGGCATCTGTCTTCCCCAAACCCTTTACCCTTCACTTCCTCAGCCTGCAAGGGTCGAGGCAGGCAGCCTTTTCCCAAGCCTGCCCTGCAATCCTGCCTCTCCAAAGGGATGGAGCAGAGGTGTGGAGGAGTCAGTGGCCATTACAGGGTTCAGAAAAAGGAGTTTGATGTCACAAAGGAAAGATGGGTGTCTCCAGTGCCATGTTTTATCGTATCCTTCACACCCTCAGTGCGTGGGGGCAGACCCCGGTGACATCACATGGAGTGGGCAGCGGAGCCAGTGAGGAGAGCAGGAGCTGCCACCACTGGTCCTGAGGATCCCAACAGCATCCTGACATTGCTGGGCTTCACATCAAGGTATGGGCAGGGTGTCCATCCAGAAGGACGTGGGAGGATGGCCCAGAACAGCAGAGTCAGAGCCCTGCTCAGGGCTCAGTGAGGAAGAGGAAGGGCCTCAGTGAGTGTGGCAGGGGATGAAGCTGCAGCAGGTGATACAGGAGATGCCCTGCAGGGTGAGACGTGTCCTCTGTGCAAGGAAATAACCTCCTGAAAGAGATGACACCACCAGGAAGAAGTGGGGCCTTGGGCTCAGCTCACCGTGCCCCCCACACACCCCGCTGCCTTCTGTGTGTGCAAACACTCTCAGGCTGCACGGGGAGCCAAGCACTGCCTTTGAGCAGCTCTGTCTCATACTCTTAATTATGCCTCCTGCTGGTGCCAGCTCCAGATGAGCCGGCTCCCTTGAGAGATCAGGAAAAAGAGGAGTAAAGCGCTGTTACAAATCTGCAGTGCCCGTGGGGGACGTGGTGTGGCACAGCACGGCTCAGCCCTCGTGGCTTTCTCCCGGCGAGCCCCATTAGCCAGAGCTGCCAGCCAGTGCTCAGTGGGTACAGGGGCTGCAGAAGGGCTCAGGGGCTGCAGAAGGGCTCAGGGAACGAGCAGACATGCTGGGATCTCAGCAGAGAGGAGACACGTTTGTGTGCTTGCTGGCCAGCGAATTTCAGCCACAAAAGGCAAAGGAAAAATCCAGCAGCACAACAGAGTGTGGGTGGAGAAAGGAAGGAGGGCAAGGAGCCTCCAGAAGGGAGTTTGGAGGTGAGGAAGGTGTTGCCTGAGACCCTGAGGCACAGAACTGCTCTGCACAGAGAAGGTGCCCACTCCCAGCCCTGCCCTGAGGCAGGGGAGCAGAGGGCACAGCACTGACCTTCGTGCCCGAAGAGATCTCTCTGTAGTGATTCAGCACTGAATGCAGGGCCAAAGGCATTTTTGGAAGTGAGGAGATACAGTGAGATAACACAAGTTACCAGCCTGACAGGCCCTTTTTTGGGTTTCTCATGCATGTGTCTGGGACTCACATTCACCCCAAGGGATGCCTTCCTTTTTGCTGTGTGATCTGTCTCTTCCTCTGGTGCAAGAGACCTCTGAGCTCACCTGAGGCAGCAGCCACACTGTGGAAAAGCGGCTAATTGCTGAGTAATTGATCCTCTCGTGGATGTGTTCTAGGCTGCAGGAATAAAATCACGCCCCTGCGGGGAACCAGCCTGAAAATTCTGGGTACCAGTGAGCCACAGACCTGCTGTGGGCAGACCGGTGTCACTCTGCAGGGGCTGCTCACACCCCAGAGCTCTCCAGCCCTCCTAGTGCTGCTCACACAGCGCTGCTGCTGACACTGAACCCTGAGCCCGGCTTAAGGACACCGCCACAGGGCTTGTAGGATCAATAGCAATGGGCACATGGAGTTAGGACCTGCCCAGGATCCCATTTCAAGCTTTGCTCGGTGCTCTGCTTTTTAAACAAATCCCACTGTGACTCCAGAAGGTGGCCAAAGTGCACCCACGAGTGCTGGTGATGCAAAGGTGTTGCTCTGTCACCGTCCTCCCATGGCCAGGAGACACAACGGTGACAGTGGGAAAGGGACATCCCAGGGCAGAGGTGGAGCAGGGCAGTGCTTACTCGGCCCTAAGATCTCCTGGAGCTCAAACAGCACCGGCAGAGCAAGGCAGAAAGTTGCAACTTTCTAAATATTTCTAATCCAACTAAATTGGATTATCCTACAAGTGTAGTCTGGGAATGCTCGTTGTACTTGGAATGTTTGGTGGTGACCGCTGGCTTTTCACACCAGCTCCAGGTGTTTCCATGAATAGAGAATGTCTCATTTTAAAGCTTTCTGGGTGGTTTGGGAACGGGGTCTGAGCACACCTGAATAGAAAATCAACAGTGCTAAGGCCAGGTGAGAATGTCCCGTTTTAAAGCCAGTCAGAGCACACCTGAATAGAAAACCAACCGTGCTAAGGCCAGGTGCGAATGTCCCGTTTTAAAGCCAGTCAGAGCACACCTGAATAGAAAACCAACAGTGCCAAGGCCAGGTGCGAATGTCCCGTTTTAAAGCCAGTCATCACCTCTGTGTCACGGCTGCAAGGGTGAACCAGACCATGCCAGAGGCGCTGCTGTGAGGAGCTGCCCCTCTACAGACACACACCCACCCCCCTTTCCTCACCCAAGGCAGTTCCCACTCCGGCAATGCACAGTAAAACACCGCAACACACACACACACACAACATTAAAAAGGGAAATAAAACCAAAAGTGGCATGGAATGTCATGGCAGCATCTGTAACAAGGAGGGGTGGGAGGTCAAGCCACACATTCCCAGGTACACCACAGCTCAGGGAGGTTTCCTTACACCAGGAGCGTTTCATGTGATGGTATCAGCTGCTGATGGCTTGCTAAGTAGGGAAGAACACTGCACAATCACTTGGGATTCCAGACAAACAAAATTCCTTACTGTTTTTAACACAATCAAAACAAGTCAAATGCCAGTGCTTTAAAGCAAAACACTAGAATGGCTGCACTTACCACCTGGTAAAGGGTTAAAGAGCAGAAAGAGAGGTTCCAGGAGCAGAAGGAAATTAAAAAAAAAAAAAAAAAAAAAAAANNAAAAAAAAAAAAAAAAAGGAGGAAAAGGAGAAGAAGAAATTAATGTTACACATGCAGAAAAATAAAGAGAAGATTTTTCAAAGAAAAGCTCAGGCATTTGCACACCTGGTCAAAAGAAAGCTATTTTTCCTGTGCCTAGATATCATGAGAACATTTCTTCTTACGAGGCCTCTGAGCCAGCTTGACAATGAAGAATAGAAATGGTAAGGTTTTTGAGGTTTAGGTTGGTTTTTTTTGTCTCTTTCAATTATGTCTAACTTCCCAGAGGCATGTTTTGGATTTTTTTTTTTACTTCAAAAAACTAGACAAAATAAGATTATTTTGGATTGAAGTCACATAGTTTGCCTTTTGCCACAATGCTGCTTTTGCTGCTGCAGGAAATGATTGGATGGAAATAATTCCTTGGCTCCAACCATTTTGGCTGGAGGATGAATGCACTGTGAGACTGATCCCACCACTACCCCACTGTGTGCAGAGACAGGTTACTGGGAGCCTCTCAAAGGTGGTGAGAGATCTTCTCACAGCTTCTGCTGTTTTCCAGCCACTCTTCTGGGCACTGAGCTCTGCTCTTTGTCCAGAGCCCTCTCTGCTGTGAAACTCTCCAGTGGCTGCCTGTTCCATCTTGGGGAGAAGGAACAGCTGGAACTCACTTCGTGTTTTGGGAAGGAAAGATCAAATCTAGACCTGTGTGAACCCTCTGGCCCCCTTGCAGCAGTTTCTGGGACGAGGTGTCTGCACCACAAGAAGGAGCAGCCCCACAGGGACTGGCAGGGCAGACCTCACTGAGAGCTCCTGGGACAGGGCTGAGCTGGGCAGCAGCAGGGGGAAAGCATCCCTGGACAGGAGACCTGATGTCAGCAGGACACATGCCTTTGGCTGGAGTGTGCAGTGAGTGTGTGGGCTGTCCCCAGGTCTGGGCCTGGCACCCAAAATTCCACCTGGAGCAGGTCAGAGAGCTCTCTGCTGACCTATCTCAGCTGTCCAGCAACACCCTCAGCGTGAGACCTCTGCACTGGGGAGGAACAAAGGATGGATGCAGCTCCAAGGGCTACTTACATGGCCGTGGAGGTCTGTGTTCAGCAGCATCAGGGCACAGGTGAGCGTGTGAATCCCATCTGAAACACACAAAGGTCACACAGCTACGGCTGATTGCTCCCCTTCTCATGCAGTTCTGGTGTTTGTTGTCTTGGCAGCCCAGCTAATTGCAAAACCAAGGCCAGTTGCTGTGTCTGGGGACCTTAAAGAATACCTGCTTCCTTCAGTTGTGTAGGATTAAAAAAAACCCCAGAAACAAACAACACTGCAGCACACAGGGGGTGGAGGAGGAATCCCTGGCACTGCTGTGGTGCCAGCTGAGAGCAGCTCAGCAGCCTGATCCCACCCAGGGGGCATTTCCAGGTGCCTGTGAGCAGGGGTGCAGTGCCATTCGTGTAAGTGCAAACCTGGACATGCTCCTGTCTCTGTGAGTGGGTCACATGCACCAGGAAGGACCTCTCCCATTTCAAAATCAGAGAATCATGGAACCAAAAGGCCTCTAAGATCATTGAATCCAACAATGGCTCAGCACCGCTGTGTTCATCACTAAACCACATCTCCAAGGGCCACGTCTTCATGTCTTCTGAACACTTCCAGGAATGGTGAAAGTGTTGAATTGTTAAGGTTGGAAAAGACCTCTGAGGTCATGGAGTCCCACTGTTAACCTAAAAATGTCAGAAGAAACTATATCCACTGTTAAGAGATAACGTGGAGAGGCTGAAAGTAGCTAAGAAAATCTGCAACTACAGCGAGCCCAGAATTTTATCCAGCTGTGCTTTCTTCTGCTGCAGCTGTAAATGTGTGGAACACAATTCCTGTGTGGGGCAAGCCAACAGCATTCCTCAGTTTGGGTGGAAAGGTTTTCCGTTCAGTGGACAAGGTCCTGGGCTGAGCTAGCAGCAGCCACTCATTTGCCCATTGTCAGCAGCCACTTTGCAAGTCACAACTGGGGCAATTTGCAGCTCCTGAGAACCCCTCACCACCTCCCTGGTGCTGAGCAAAGCACGGCCACTGATCCAGGCCCCAGATCCAGCGCTCCTTCAGCACAGCTCACAGGGATTTAGGAGGACAAGGCTCCCTGGCACCCCACACTCAGACCTTGAGATCCTTGTCTGGCTCTTTTTGGGGGGGATCTGTCAGCACCAGCATCCCCAGTCCCTCCCAGGGCAGGGACAACCATCAGGGCAGGATCCCCGGGAAAGGGAGAAGCAGCAGCTGTGGGTGGTTGGTTTTGCACTCCAGCTCTGTGCCCAAGAGCCCTGTGAGTGTGCCAAGAGCCAGAGGGAAGGAAAAGCAGTACCTTCGGAGGTGCTCTCCTCGGGGTTGCACTGGCAGTAGCGCCGGGAGAAATGGATCAGCACCCGCTCCCGCTCCTGCGTCTCTCCCATCAGCGGGAACGCTTTCAAGAACGTCCTGTGAAGAGAAAGGGACACTCAGAGATGCACTGCTGGGCAGTGTCCTTGCTAAGGAGGGAGAGGGAAAGGGGTCATTTATGCTCCCCCGAGCCCCACACAAAGGGAACTGTGCTGCCAGCTGGGATCTGACCCACCTCTGGCATGAGGGCACCAGGATGGGTTGCCCATCCCAAGGGAAGAAGTTGCTCCCATTTGCTCTGATTCTGCATGGCATGGGATTCCTGGGAAAGCTGCTCTCCACCCTGGGGAAGCAGGCTGTGGGGCCTCCTGTTGAAGCTCATTTTTGGTGGCAGCACCTTGTGCCAAATGTGACACCAAAGATTGAATGACAGCCCGGAGCTCCCCCCAGTCCCTGCTCCTATCACATGGATGGCTCCCACAGTGCTGGGAAGCCTGGGGGAAACCCCAAAACCCCACCACTCTCTCCATCCCAGAGCTCACCTGAGTGCTTTGTCAAGGGTCAGGCCAGTGAAGTCAAAGAAGCTGAGATACTCCTCTGCTACCAACTTGCTAAATTCGTTACTGTAATTAAAGAGGGAGTGGTCAGCCCCTTCGTCAGGGGAGAAGACACTGTCCACAAGAGGAACAGCAGAATGCTGGGTCTTGGCCAGCCCAATCCCAGCAAGACACTGCAGACATGATCCCAGCCCCAGGGAGACTCGCTCCTGGCTTGAAATGCTGCTGGAAGACCTCCCTGATGCCCCCACAGCCAGCCCCAGACACCTGGGAATGAGAGGCACCTGCCCTGCTGCACCCCTGTGCTGTGCTGCTGGCCAGGCAGAGCCTCCTCCCAAGCCAGCCAGGAGAAGGAGGAGGAGGAGGCCCTAAGGATGTCCTGTGCTCCTCCAGCACCTCGTTCTCTCCCACTGCTGGATGTGACCCCTCTTCCCACTGCAAAATTCCTGCTCTGACCCACAGAAGCTCCCATCCCACCCTCTCACCAGAGCACTCCAGCAGACGGATGCTGCTGGAGACTGGGGCAGAGGAGCTCAGTGAGTTCCAGGCAGGGGCTGCTGGCTCTGCCAAGGGAGCTGGACAGTGTCACACGACACCAGAAGGCAGCCAGACCCCTGGAAACAGCAAACTGCTGTGTCTGCAGGGGCTCAGTGACATAGATGGGACTCCTCTCCCTGAGCTCCAGAGCCAGTTACCATGTCCCAGGCCATGGGATAACAGCAGTGGCCAGGGCAAGACCATGTCCCACCCTAAGATGGGCTTATGCACCTGCTCTGGTTTCCTCACTCAGGAATTATCCTCCTCTGTCTCTGTGCCAGCGCCAGCCCTTCCTGCAGGAATGGGTGACACTTCCACTGTGGTGACAGAGACATTCCTACAAGAAGAGCAAGGCATTTCCCACAGGGACATTCCTGCCATGCTCTGGCTGGTGGCCCTGCAAGGCATTTCCTGTGGGGACATGCCTGGCATCCTCTGGCTGGTGCCCTTTCCACACAGACACCCTCTACAGACCTCTCACCTCACACCCTGGTCTGATGCTCCCTCCCTCTGCCTGCTTTGGGAGGCTCCAGGCACCAAGAGTTCTGACTGACCTGCTGGGTCACAAGCCACCCCAGGGGAACACAGGAGCCCTTTTCTCCCAGTCCATTCCCATGTGGCTGGACACAGACAGCTGTGTGTTGTTCAACAGCCTGGATCCCACTGCCCTGCAGAGCCAAACCTGCATTGTCCAGGCTCCTTTTTGCATCACAGTCACCTGGGTCACTTCTGATCCATAAGAAGCTTGTGTGAGTAAAATCTCATCTCTGGGGGCTGAAATAGGCCATGTGCCCATGGCTGGGACCCTGCCAGACCCCACATCCCAGGGCACTGAGATGCTGGAACTGTGCTGGGCAGTTCTGGGAAACCCTACAAGGAAGTGCCTGGCACTGCCACCCTCATGGCCTGGGACAGCTCAACCCCCACCCAGCACAAGATGTGACCGTGGGCACTGATGGAGCTGAGACAGGGCCACAGACCAGTGCAGGAACAAGAGCCTTCCATGGAGAGTTCAGTTGCCCAAATGATGCCTTGAGCAATACTGAATGTAAAAGCTACAACTCAAGGCATCACAAACACTTGCCCTTCAGAGGGACAATGGTAATTTCTGGATTTTAGGTTAATTTCACAGAGTTGAGGCAGATGGAAACAAACTGTGGGGAGATATCCAACCTGCATTTCCTTATTTACCAAGCTTTTTCTGCCTCTTTGACAGTGATGAATGGTTTTGGCTTTGGTCTACTTTTTTTTTTTTTTTTTTTTAGAAAATTGCCAATTATCACAAAGAAAAAAAGAAGTGGTAAAATGAGCTAAATAGCTTTAGAACAAGATTTCACATTTTGTACAGCCCTCCTACACTGAGCTGGCCTGAAACCATCACTTCAACTTAGTCTGCTCCCAGCACTATAGGTTGGTCTTACATTGTCTTAAGTGAGCAAGGCATTTAGTAAGTTATTAATACCTATATTAATACCTATAAATACCTATCTTCACCCAATTTCCTTTCCTGCTCTGCAAATCCACCTGCATGATCCAAGAGTCTGCAGCTCTATTTAGGTCTTATGTCAGGAAATGGTTCAGATGTCAAAACCCAGCTGATCAAAACAAAACTTTTACTTCAAAGGCTGTGTGGGTTCCCAGATGTGGGTCACCAAACAGCCTCCCAAGGCGTGAGGGCTGCAGGTGTGAGTGAGGACTGCAGGAAATAGCAAAGGGACAGACTCAGAAATCCAGTGCTTGAAACTTTCGCCCCCTCAGTGAGCTGTCGTGGCAAATTTGAAAGAGAGGAGGAGGGTGTTACACCTGAGGCAACAGCAACCAGCACTGCACCTGCTCCAGGAACCTCAGCAAAGGAGGAGAATGAGGATGTTGCCAGGTGATGCAAAGAGCCTCTCCAGGAGACAATTCCTGGGCTCCTGCTGTCCCAGGACTAAGGTGGGAATCACAGACAAGCCTTGGGTACTGAAGTGTGGGTATCTGCTGAGGGACAGGGGTGTTCTGCTGATCTGGGCAGGGGGGAGACATTTCAACGAGAAAATGAAAAAAAAAAAAATCCCAGCAACACAGGTTATATCTGATGCAGGCGAAGGATGATGGGGATTGGTGCCTTCACACCCACTGGCATCCTAAAATAATCTGTTACTGCTACACTTGTTACTGTTACTCTGTCTCTTAGAAATCTCTGTAACTCTCCCACTTTTGAGTATTTTTTGATTTCCCTTCTGCCTTACCCAGGAAAATGCACCAGCTGAAGAGCCTGGACCTCCTGTGTGTCCCTGGCTCTCCAGCGAACCCTTCCTGCCCTCGTACAGATTGGGTTGGGAGGCTCTGCAGCAAGGACTTTTTGGGGTGCAGACAGGAAAAACCTGGGGAGAGGCAGGGAGCCCAGTGCAGAGGCAGGTCTGGCTCCCAAACCCTTCAGCCTGAGGACTGCTTTAGTCTTGCTGGGCTCTTCCCAAAGGCAGGAAGCTCTTGGTTCTGGTGGGCAGCAGCCTGTGATGATGCCATGATGCTTTCTTTG
>VZTH01006041.1:12630-29044 GCA_013397815.1 Aleadryas rufinucha
CAATATCCCCTTAAGCCAGGAGACCAAACATCTCAGAAGCCTCAGACACCGAGGGCTTCTCTGGAACACATTTTGTAACCTGAGCTAGGCCTGTCCAGGGGGGGAAAGTTCCTCGGGGAGGGGGGTTCACTCAGCCTCTCATTGGGGAATCTTTGATAGATTTGCTAATTGGAAAAGCCTATAATTTTATACCAAAACTATTGTGGGTGTGCATTTCAGGGGTGCTCACAGGGGTGCATTTGGATGTGCATTTGGATGTGCTTTCCAGCGTGCTCCACCTGCACGGGGTGCACCAAGGATCCTTAAAATAAATACCAAGGTAAAATCCCTTTTTCCCCTCTAACCGTGTTTGGCTCTTGATTCTAAGACCAAGAAAAGGCATCAGTGACACTGCCCAATACCGCAGGCAGCTCGTAGGATTCGTATTTTAAGGTCCTTCCAGTTTCAGCTGGAAGGATCTCCAGCAGCCCTGACTCCATCCAGCACACAGCCTCGTCCCTTCCTGCCTTTTCCCGCCCTCCCAGCACGACCAGCGCTCCCCAGCCCCGCGTTTCTGTCACCCCCTCACAGGGCTGGCTCCCACGTACTTCTTCCCGAGCTGCCGGGCCACGTCGCAGCGCTTGAAGCCCTCGAGGTTGTAGAGGCGCTTGGCCAACCTCTTGGCAGCCTCGCTGTCCGCCCTGCAGCCGTTGGCCAGCGTGTCCGTGCTGCCCTGGTCCAGCTGCTCCGTGCTGCCCATGTCCGAGTCGGAGTCCGACAGGGTGTCCTTCAGGCTGGCGTCGCTGCGCAGAGACAAGAAACGCTCAAGGAGCCGCGGCGAGAGCTGACGAGACCCACAGAAAAACGCCACTTTTTGATTTCTTCTCGCCCTCACAAAAAAATCATATGAAAAAGCAGCAGCGTGGTTGTGAACTGGACACTGGACAAACCCTCCTTCCTTTTCAGCTCAAATTAAACAGTGCAGTGTAATTCCAAATTGGTTAGAAAAGGTCTGCGAGAGGGCGGCTTCCCCTCTGGGAAATGAGGATGTAGCAAAGTAAGCAGCCTCAACACCTTTTAAGCTTCCTCTCTCCCCACTGGGGATTACCAAACCCTTTCCAAGCCATGGACATCCAGGAAATCTTAGGGATAGATGATATGCTTTTCAGTTCAGGTTATTTGCTGAGGATGAGAAACTGCCCTTGTAGAAATCATGTCGATGGCACTGGCACTCCAGACCTGCTGCCACTGGTGGGCTGCTCCTCTGCCAGTTGCCTGCTGGCCTCGTGGCCAGCTGTGCCCACAGACAATGCTCTGAGCAGCCCTGCTGGCACCATGTAGGTGGGCACACAGCCCTTTATCTGCCTGCCCAAGGCCACTTACAGCACCAATTCACGCATTTTCGAGCAGTGTGACTCACTGCTGGCCTGGCAGATGGACATACGACCTCACTCCAGCTCTCCCCTGACTTGGTTGCTCATCACCTGGCTTCCTCAGGCAGGGAAGTGCCCTATGGATGAGCTGCTGCCTCTCAGGGGTGAGGTTTGGGTCTGAGCTGGTCCAGAGGATGAAGTCTCTGCTGATCTCCTCACTGCCTGCAGAACCCTTGGGGAGGCTTCTGTAGAGGTATCCTGTCTTAAGTGAAATCTTGAGGTTTCCCTGCACTTCAAAGACATTTGGGAGGGCACCTGAGCATCCCCAGCTTGCCGAGGGCTTTGCAGGTGCAGGTGAAAGTTTCCCTGCTGGTGTTTGGCCTCTCTCATGTTAGAGGAAGTACAAGGGGTGAAAGAGCAGTTCCAATTCTCTCATGTCCACTGAGCCTTGGCCCTGGACTGAGATCCCACAAGAAAAGCAGTCACTGCCCCAAGAAACTCCCTGCCTTACCTGATGGAGTTGATGATCTTGGTGGCATCTTCCTCTGACCCCTCCACGTGGAACCCATTCGGGATACTCTTCAAGGACAGCCGGCTCAGCACGTTCTCTGACCTGCTGCTGGTAATTGAGTGCCTGAGAGGGCTCCCAAAGTCCCCCTCCGCTGGCTTGGCTGCCGCCTGCTCTTGCTTATCAGCAGCCATGTGGTGGAGGGCTTCTCTCTGCTGGGCNACACAGCCTCGTCCCTTCCTGCCTTTTCCCGCCCTCCCAGCACGACCAGCGCTCCCCAGCCCCGCGTTTCTGTCACCCCCTCACAGGGCTGGCTCCCACGTACTTCTTCCCGAGCTGCCGGGCCACGTCGCAGCGCTTGAAGCCCTCGAGGTTGTAGAGGCGCTTGGCCAACCTCTTGGCAGCCTCGCTGTCCGCCCTGCAGCCGTTGGCCAGCGTGTCCGTGCTGCCCTGGTCCAGCTGCTCCGTGCTGCCCATGTCCGAGTCGGAGTCCGACAGGGTGTCCTTCAGGCTGGCGTCGCTGCGCAGAGACAAGAAACGTTCAAGGAGCCGCGGCGAGAGCTGACGAAACCCACAGAAAAACGCCACTTTTTGATTTCCTCTCGCCCTCACAAAAAATCATATGAAAAAGCAGCAGCGTGGTTGTGAACTGGACACTGGACAAACCCTCCTTCCTTTTCAGCTCAAATTAAACAGTGCAGTGTAATTCCAAATTGGTTAGAAAAGGTCTGCGAGAGGGCGGCTTCCCCTCTGGGAAATGAGGATGTAGCAAAGTAAGCAGCCTCAACACCTTTTAAGCTTCCTCTCTCCCCACTGGGGATTACCAAACCCTTTCCAAGCCATGGACATCCAGGAAATCTTAGGGATAGACGATATGCTTTTCAGTTCAGGTTATTTGCTGAGGATGAGAAACTGCCCTTGTAGAAATCATGTCGATGGCACTGGCACTCCAGACCTGCTGCCACTGGTGGGCTGCTCCTCTGCCAGTTGCCTGCTGGCCTCGTGGCCAGCTGTGCCCACAGACAATGCTCTGAGCAGCCCTGCTGGCACCATGTAGGTGGGCACACAGCCCTTTATCTGCCTGCCCAAGGCCACTTACAGCACCAATTCACGCATTTTCGAGCAGTGTGACTCACTGCTGGCCTGGCAGATGGACGTATGACCTCACTCCAGCTCTCCCCTGACCTGGTTGCTCATCACCTGGCTTCCTCAGGCAGGGAAGTGCCCTATGGATGAGCTGCTGCCTCTCAGGGGTGAGGTTTGGGTCTGAGCTGGTCCAGAGGATGAAGTCTCTGCTGATCTCCTCACTGCCTGCAGAACCCTTGGGGAGGCTTCTGTAGAGGTATCCTGTCTTAAGTGAAATCTTGAGGTTTCCCTGCACTTCAAAGACATTTGGGAGGGCACCTGAGCATCCCCAGCTTGCCGAGGGCTTTGCAGGTGCAGGTGAAAGTTTCCCTGCTGGTGTTTGGCCTCTCTCATGTTAGAGGAAGTACAAGGGGTGAAAGAGCAGCTCCAATTCTCTCATGTCCACTGAGCCTTGCCCCTGGACTGAGATCCCACAAGAAAAGCAGTCACTGCCCCAAGAAACTCCCTGCCTTACCTGATGGAGTTGATGATCTTGGTGGCATCTTCCTCTGACCCCTCCACGTGGAACCCATTCGGGATACTCTTCAAGGACAGCCGGCTCAGCACGTTCTCTGACCTGCTGCTGGTAATTGAGTGTCTGAGAGGGCTCCCAAAGTCCCCCTCCGCTGGCTTGGCTGCCGCCTGCTCTTGCTTATCAGCAGCCATGTGGTGGAGGGCTTCTCTCTGCTGGGCTGCCAGTTTCTGCTCCAAGAGCTCGGGGCTTTCCTTGGCCCTTTGCTGGATCAGGGGGGTGAGTGGGGCCTCGAAGCTGACACAGCTGTCTGTCTCGTCCGTGAGGGAGAGCACGTCCAAAGAGTCCAGGCTGCTGTAGTAGGTGCCCTTCATGAGGTCAGACTCAACGATCTTCTCGAAGGTCGAGCTGAAGCCATCCCTGATGTCTTTGAATTGGAAATGCTCCCTGTCATCGTCACTGCAGCTCAGCTTGGCATCTCCACAAGCAAACCTGGGCCAGAAGGGGAAATGTAGAAAATACTGTCAAGGCAATTCTTGCCCTGTTCCACTCAGAGCTGGGAGGTGAGAGAAGAGGCAGAAATGGGTGCTGGGATTATGGCCCTTGGGATCTCTCTGTGGTATATGGTATAACCTGCTTGGTTTCCAATTTTGTTACAAGATCCTAGATCTGTTTAAAAGCAGTTTTGTGATGAGCAATCCCAGAGGCCCAGCCAGCCCTTAATGTGGCCATGTCCCAGTAAAAAGCCAGACCTCTGAACTGAAGACTTTTGCGTATGACACCTGCTACTGGATCCAATGCCAGAATAACCTCCTGGATATTGCTTGGCAGGTCCCACATTGCCACAATCCCAAGGCAGACAGCCCTGCTCTTTCAGTACCCTGTACAGAATCATTTCTATTAACTGCTCACACCACAGACTTTGTGTATTCCAGCCCTTTACTTGTCCCCTGAGGCCAAACTCAGCAGACAGCAAAGGGAGAAAGTCTGTGTCCCTACAAATGCCCCAGCAAAGACAGTGTGGGACAGACAGCAGAGAGCAGGCAGGAGCACTGGTCCTGGATGGGTCATAGAAGCATAGAATGGTTTGGATTAAAAGGGACTGTAAAACTCATCTCATTCCACCCTCTGCTGTGAGCACTGTCCCAGGTTGCTCCAAGCCCTGTCCAGCCTGGCCTTGGACACTTCCAGGGATGGAGCAGCCACAGCTTCTCTGGGCACCCTGTGCCAGGGCCTCACCACCCTCACAGGGAAGAATTCCTTTATAATATCTAATCTATCCCTGCCCTCCTGCAGTTTGAGGCCATTCCCCCTTGCCCTGTCACTACCTGCCCTTGTGAAAAGTCCCTCTCAGTGGGCACCAACATGTCAGGCACATCACATCTCTCCTTGCACAGCCCCAGAGAAGACAGAGCACAGAGAGGCTTTGTACAGCTCACCCCAGCCCAGGAGCACCGCCTGCATCCCACAGAGCAAAGCCAGGCTAAGGTAGGAGACAGGGAAAGACCTCACTCGTGTGAATGAACCCGACATTGCCTCCCCTGGGAGAAGTGTCACCTACTTATTACACAGCAGGGAAGGCGATTGCTTTGCTGGAATAAGGAGCCGTGTATTTATTTGTATTGTAATCACAAAGTTGTCTAAGTGTATTGCAGGAACAGGGGCTCTGATTGCCTGTGCTGCTCCCCCAGCTGTCTCTGGAATGCTGGGTTATTGTTTGGAGAGGCACACGGAGCTGTGCTCCTGCTGCAGCTGAGCCACTGGAGCTGCACGCTCTGGGGTGTTTGCATTTCGCTTCTCACTGGTTAATGAGTTGTAATAAAGCACAGCTCATCACAGAACCACAGAATATCCTGAGCTGGAAGGGACCAANCAGCGTCCAGGGCGCTGCTGACCCATGTTCAATTTGCCATCACAAGTTTGCTGTGTTGGGGGACTGCGGATCCTGCCAGAGGAGGACATGATGGAAACCAGGACTTTCTTGCCTCTGCACTGCAGTCTTTCTGCAAAGTTTTTCTGAAACTTTATTTGACGGAATGTGAATTTTTTTGACAGCTATATGTTGCCATGGGA
Source organism: Aleadryas rufinucha (assembly GCA_013397815.1). Taxonomy (NCBI): domain Eukaryota; kingdom Metazoa; phylum Chordata; class Aves; order Passeriformes; genus Aleadryas; species Aleadryas rufinucha. Next base: position 18,161 of record VZTH01006041.1, read on the forward strand.
GGAAACGTGTGGGCAAAAGCTGCAGTCCCAAAACTGCAGGTGCTGAGGGTGTCTACAAGCAAAAGGTGGGGATTTTGCTGTTAAGAATTTTGCTCTTTTTCCATGAGTTCATGGGGCTGAAAGCAGAGAGTACCATTTACTGGTGGATCTCACAGCTGGACTGCAGAGCTGTGACCTCCCTGAGATCAGCAGGGCCAATGTTGGGGGCTTCTGAGAAAGTGAAAGGCCTCTAGGCAACACAGCCACAATGAAAGGAAAATGGGGCTTTGACAAAAAATAGATGCCATGGGATTAATCAGAAAGGGGAAAAAGGGATTCAGTTAATGCAACTAAATCTTTGGCTCTATTTCCCTGATTTTTTTTTTTTACCAACCATTTCCAGCATAGATGCACTAACCTACCTTCAGGAGGACAATCATGGGTTCTGTCTCCAGTTCCACCATGGAGTGATGACCTTGGATGACTTCCCCCTTTAATTCTCCATTCCAGTGGGAAGAGCAAGACTCAACACCTTCTTGTAAAGTACTTTAAAATTCAGGGAGAAAACGCATCATACAAGCAGCAACGTGCAGACGATGACAAATGATTTGTCATCAGGAACAAACAGTTGACTGCTCATTAGTGAAACATCGGACCGGGTTCTCCTGTATCCAGAACGGGCTGTTACAGCCTTGAAACAGCAGAAACAGCAATTCTCCAAGGGGGAGTAAAGAAAAAACTGGGGAAACTCAGAGGTGATGCAGGATGGCAGCAACTTCCCAGTGCCTTGGTCCATCTGTCAGTTCTTGCTGACCCACACTGACCCAGGAGAGCCGGACAGTCCATGAGGGCAGGGCAGAGCACTCCACGCTGTGTTTGGCCCACAGCAGCCACACATTCCTGCCATTTACCCTAAAGAAAGGTGGTCAAAGCACTGATGAGCTCGAACACGGCGAGCTAACCCGATCTGCAGGCACTGAGTGGTTTCCCAGACTTCAGCTGTGTCCCAGAAGTTTTCCAGCCGCCCTTCTGCTTTGAATATAGCGTGTGACTTGTCCCTTGTGCATTCAGCTTCCCAAAAGACTCGTTTGCTATCCAAGTGAATATGTTTAGAGCACGAGATCACGGACTCTGCATGCAGACCCCAGTCAGGTTGCATCATCTCCAAATCCTCAGCCTGCCACTTCTACCAATTCATGCCCTACTACCTTAAAATAATTGCACTTCCAGTGATTGCAGCAGCATTCTCTGACCACCCTCAGCTTCCTCTTGAACTCGCAGCCTCTGCCAGGGAGCCACCTACCAAGCAAATATGATTCCCCTGAAACCTGAGAGACTTGCAGCTATCCAAGACCTGACTGCATAGCTCACAGGGCTCGTGGGACCTGCCTGGGGAGGGACAGGCTCCCCGAGCTCTCCAGACGGCAGCAGCCTGCCCTGGACACTCTTCCTCTGCAACACCTTCGGTTGTGCTTTTTGAAGCAGTGCTGCTGCTTCCCTTGAGTGAAACAAACCACCAGCTTTTTATAGAGAAGCCTGTTGAACAGCAGAGAAACAAAGCAGCAGGGATGCCTGCTGCCAGCCCACACCCTGCGTGGCTCCCCAGCTCTGCTGCCCACGCTCCAGACAGTGCTCGGAACGCACAGCTCAGCATGGAGCCTGCACGGGGCTAGAGCTAGCAGGTGATCCCCAGGCCACCTTGGCCACCCTGTCTCTTCACAGCTCCTCTTCAGAAGGCCATACTCCTCTGGAACAGCCCCTGCTGCTCTTCTCCAGCCCCTCCTGCTTGTAGCATCTCTCCTGCCCCGGGGTAGGTGCACAGGCAGGGCTGCAAAATTCACAACGGGAATCAACCCCGGGTGGCCACAACACAGAGCCCTGGCTGGTTTCTGGTGGCAAAGGGAAGCATCAATACCATTCCTGCAGGAATGGCACGGAAAGCACCTCTCCTCATCCCAGTGACCTGTCATTCCCACTAAGCCCCCAACCTGCAGAGTCCCACGGAGGTCTAGAAACCGGCAGAGGCATGAAATCAGCTGTGGAAACCACACCAACGTGAGTGTCCCCCAGCCTGGAGAGTTCTTCTGTGAGTCAGCAGAGAGGACTCAGGGACCGAGGGGCACTGCACACGTGCAGGTTTGTCCCAGGCACTTGAGAACTGGATGACTCTTGTGCCTTTTGTCTCACACTGCTGTCCCTGTCACCCAGGCGCTGGTAACACCTGCCACAGGTGCAGGGGAGAGCAAAGCTCAGTGCCCTGCCCGCTCTCAGACACTCAGCTGCCACCTGCTAGCCCAGGGACTGCCAGAGCTAGCCATGCTGCCAGGGACCTCCAGGGCACACCAGCCGCCCAGACAAGCCTGGCTCTCCAGCATCCCCAGGCTGCTGCACTCGCCCTAAGTTACCTCAGGTAACTCTGCCATAAGTGCTGCAGTTGAATCTCCCACTTGCAAGTGGGACACCCCCAAAGTGAGCACGACCAGCACCTCTCGAGATCCCAAAAGCTTCCCCTTCACTTCAGTGACTCTGTGGGCAGGCACTGCCTCTAATCACAGCTTTCTGCACTCGTAACAGGAAAAAACTGTGTGAGAAGCCCAGAGAGAAAAAAAAAAGAGTAAAAAGTTACAAACAGGGAAAAAATGTGCGAGAAGCCCAAAGAGAAACAGGAGCGGAAAGCCACAGCCAGCCATGGGAGCAGCTGCAGCTCCTTAAACTGATGAGTTACACACGGAGCAGAGTAACTCGAACCAAGGAGCCTTGAAAACAACACACACGAACCGGGGCTGAGCCGACTCGCACTCACCCGAACTGCTCCTCCGCCTCGTCAGCGCTCAGAGCTTCTGAGGATCCCAGGACGCTGTGCCACCGCTCCTTGCTGAGGGCCCCGCTCGGTATCTCCAGGCTGGGGGAGCCCCTGTCCCCCAGCTCAGGGCTGCTCCGGCCGGGCGTGTCCCCGTCCTGCGGCTGCAGCGGCGGCCGCTCCCGCCCCGCGGCCAGCGCAGCGTCCACCCCGTTGGCCAGCACTGCCCCGTCCGCACGGCCGCTCTCGCTGGCAGCGCCTGTCCCTTGTCCCTGCTCACTGAGCCTCTCGCCTGGCTCTGTCACCGCTTCCAGATGTTCGTCCCGCTGCTCCCCCTCCGCCCGGGAGGGCCGAGCATCGTGCCGGGGGCTGGCTCTCCCGCTGGCAGGCTCCGCAGGCTGGCTCGGCTGCTCGTCCCCATCGCTGCAGGCCAGCGGGGACAGCTGCGAGCCCGGGGAATGCGGCTCGCACTCGTCTGCGGCGGGCCATGGCAAGGGGCTGGTCTCGCTCATGTTCCGCTCGTTGTCCCGGCGCTCACGGGATCCCTCCCCGCGCTCAGCTCAGGCTCGGCACTACCTACAAGGGGAAAGAAACCACACCGTGGGCGTTGGGAAGGGCTGTCGGAAAGGCAGGTTGAAGCCCCCACCCCACCTCACACCCTCAGTGTAAAAGCAAGGAAGGACCGTTCTGGTGTTTGGTGCTGTCGAAGGCCCAGTGCTCCTTACCCAGCGCAGCGAGATCCCAAAGGACAAGCTGCTGTTGTGGTGCTGAGCCACTGGGGCCCAGGCACCCACCTTTCCTGCTGCTCCCATAGCCCCAGACAGCCTCAGGACAGGGGACGTGTCCCACGGGGCCTGTTAGTGCCCAGGGCTGGGGGCAGGAACGTGGCATGGCTGCATTTCCCAGCCTCGCTGCTGGGATGCTACTCCCCGGTATTCCCTGCCTTCCAGAAACAGGAGAAATAGGTGAAACACGCAATAAGCGTGATTTATGCTTTTCTAACCGTTCTAAGCAGCTGTGCTGTGCCAACCTGTGTGATTCTCCCTGCTGACTTAGCACTTCTGCAGAGCCCCTTGCCTGCCAGAGCACCACTTCTCTTTTCCCAACACACGAGTACTGCTGAAGGGTGTCACAAGCTGCCAGCTAAAACTCTGGCAAAAGTGTCCTGATTGAATATACCCTGGGATGCTCTCTCTGTAGGGCAAGGGAAGGACACTGTTTAGCACTGAGACAAGTAGTTTTTTGATAAAAAGGCACTTTATTGGCAAATAGGCCCATTGATGCAAAGCCTGCAATGTCTTACAAGCACCATCCTCAGCCCCACAGTGCTGTGCAAGCTTTGCTCCATCATAACCCTCCCACAGCTGCAGCCAAGTGCCACCAGAAATGATCTCTTCTGTTAGCAGAAATATTCTGCATGGCACCCAGGCTGAGCCGTTGTAACAGCTGATTTTGGTTTTAAGCAATATGTGTCTTCACAGATATCTTTAAAACATCATCTGTCTTCATGAGGCTGTTCAGCCTGGAGGAGAGAAAGCTCCAGGGAGACCTTAGAGCCCATTCCAGTACCTAAAGGGAGTCCAAGAGAGGGACTTTGATAAGGGCATGGAGAGACAGGACAAGGGCAAATGGCTTCACTCTGACAGGGCTGCATGAGAGATTAGGAAGAAATTCTTCCCTATGAGGGTGGTGAGGCCCTGGCACAGGCTGCCCAGAGAAGCTGTGGCTGCCCCATCCCTGGAAGTGTCCAAGGCCAGGTTGGATGGGGCTTGGAGCAACCTGGGATGGTGGGAGGTGTCCCTGCCCATGGCAGGGGGTTGGAGGATAATCTCTGAGGTTCCTTCCAACCCAAACCATTTGGTGATGTGACTGTGATTCACCTGCATGGGAAGCCTGGCTAATCAGTGCCAGCAGGCAGACAGGACTCTGGGGTTCTCCCCCTACCTTGGTTCCTCACTCACATCTCAAGCAGATCATTCAAACTCCCTGCCTCAGTTTTCCTCTCAGTAAACCATCACCTTTGAGCAGCCAGGAGGGTGCCCAAGTTCAGCAACAGACTCTGGGTGCTGACAGATTCTGAGCTGAAGATCTCATTAGCAGTAAAATCACTAATTGCTTGGCCAGCTCAGGGCTCTACCAGTTCTTGTTAACAAGGGGCACAGAACTGCTGCCTCTGCTCCTCTCACCCTGTGGAGAGGTCAGCAGCCCCTCCCTGCTGCTGCTTCCTCTGCACTTGAGCAAGGAAGAGGAGGGATTCTAACCCAAACACCCCTCTGTGGGCTGAGTATGGGCAGATCCACATGGGTACATGCTGAGCTGCTGCTGAGGACAGATTCCAATGGGAACCCCAATTCCTGCCTGACTTTGCTCCAGTCCCACAGCCCGGGCAATCCTGGACCTCAGACCTAACCCACTCTCCATGTCCTGCCCCCCACAGCTGGGAGGTGTGATGGGCTGGGAAGTTCAGAGCCCCACACGACATGAGTTTGGGGTGAAGCACTCCTTGAGCTGGGGCAGGTCCCTCCTGGAGGCAGTGCTGGCAGTTTTACCTCTTCTCCACGGGCATCCGTGTGCATCCCTCGCGGTCACAGCGCGCGCGGCATCGCCGCACCTACGGCACCAGCTGCAGCCGGGCGCTCCCGATCCCTGCACGGCCCCTGCCTGCAACAAGGGATCAGAGAAAGTGAGACCCAGGCCAGAGAGGAGAATCCTGCTGGTCTCCTGCCACCCTGCTGCTGCTCCTCATCAGGCTGTTTCCCAGACCCATCCCATGACTCCTTGGCAGAGCATTGCAAGTGCTTTTCCCTCAGCACGCTCTGGTTCTCTGGGGTTTGAAAACATGGTGCAAGAGTATTCCTTACACAGAGCTTCTGACATATTTCCTTATGAAGCACCCCCCAGCCAGCTAAAGTGGAGCAAAGGGACTCTGTGGTTGCAGGTTTCAGGAGAAATTTGACAATGAGCCTGCAGAATGCCCAGTTTCACCCACCAGATCCACAGAGTGAGGCACCTGAGTTATGGACTGATCCCCCAACAACCCTCCTCAGCCCCACCAACAAACAAGAGCCACGTTAAAGGTCTTTGAGCTAACTGCAAGCAAATCCAAGCTATCAAAGTGATTGATGGAGCAACATTTCTCTCGCAGAGTGTTTTGCACAAAGCAGGGATGGACAGTGACGGTCTCCCTGAGGTGACCCCCGGCTGGGGGAGCATGTCAGGTCACCACAGATGGCGTGTCCCCTACAGACAGCTGCCTGAGCTCACGGGCCAGACTTGCACAGAGCTGATGGAGACAGACAGGACAGCACTGCCTGTGTGCTGTTAGAGGTGATGGGTGGATCAGGGTCCAGATGTGCCACCTGCTTTCCAATGGCTGGAAAGAGCCCGCGGAGCAGCTTGGCAGCAGATGTCTGTGTCGAGTCCCTGCAGAGGGATCTGTTTTTACCCTCTCTTGGGCTTGCCCTTGCAGGCCTTCAGCTTCATTCTCCACTAGCCTGACAAGAGAAAGGCCAGCCTAGACTTCCTGGGTCACCAGCACATCAGCCTTCTGCAGCTCAGAATCCCACCTGCAGGAGCTGAGACCTCCCAAGGGAGGGCAAAACAAGCCCCTGGGACAGTCCTCAGGTTCACACATGTGAGTCAAGTCTCCTCTAGCCATCCCAAATTAAGAGGGAAAAACTGTAAATCTCTTTCCCACCAAATCCAGGAGAGAAAATCAGTCCCAGGCACTTGGTGTTCCCATGCACTGACAGCAGGGCCAAGCCAACGCAGCATCTCCCAGGAATTTACTACCAGCAAAACTACCAACGCTCTCCTGAGCATAACCACACTGTGACCTCAAAAAATACTGAAAACCTAACATGGGCCAAATTTGGACTTTCTCAAAGTGAAGGTATAATACAGACATGTTAAGACATGCAACACCGAGCCACTGCTCAAATCTTTGGAGGAATCTTTCCAGCAAAGCTTTGCTGGCCTGTTTCTTAATGTGTGATGAAAAATGTGGGGGGTTTGAGTCAATTTTTTAAAAAACAGCCAAAAGGGTTTGAGCTGAAATTCCCCATCTCCCTGCCATCCATCCAAAAACTCCAGTAGGAACCACCCAAGCTGAATTCCAGTCCAATAGATCAAGCCTGGCACAGCTGTATGCAACCGGAAAACAGGAAACTAAAAGCAGTTATGAGATGGGCCTGAGTAAGAAATGTTGGCAAACCTTAGCAAATGTGGTGTCCCAGCCATCCCTCCTAACTTTAAGTAACTTACATTATTTATATTAAAAGAAAAAAACCCACATTTTTTAATTACATATAAACTACTGCAGTTGTTAAGCATTATACTACTGTTTCACCCTCTGTGAAGTCTCACTGGAATGCCTGTGGTCTGGAAGGAGTGCTGAGGAATCAATAGTTACAGCCTTAGTCATGCTCCTCCTTGGCCTGTGCTCCTGCTGGAGAAGAGGCACCAGGGAAGCCCTGGCAGGATGTGAGCACAGACTATTGCTGGGCTGGGAAGACCATCAGCTTCCAGTGTGACAAAACTGGGAGCTGAGCACAGCCAGGAGGAGAAATCCGGGCCTCTTGCAGCTTCCTGACCCTTGAGGTTTGTGTGTCTCCTGCTGGATCCCTCCTCCACTGCACACACCTGCTTGGGGGCTGCCACCTGCACCCCAAGTCTGGAGACAAGATGAGGGTGTAGCAACCCATGACAAACTCCCAACAAGTCACCAGCTATTCGATTTCTGCTTGCAGTGACAGTCACTTGAAGCACACACAGGTTGTGAGTGGCTGAGGCTCCCCAGAACCTCCAGAGGAACTGGGAGGTTGGATTGTAACAGTCTGTGGCTCTGAGCCCAGCTCTTCATGGTGATGCCGTGTACTGAAGCCACGCAGCCAACTCCTGCCACACTCCCAGCTCGCCCCACATCAGCTGCAGAGGGTCTCTCCCACCCTACAGCTCACCCCTGATCTGCTGCCTCCCCACCTGTGTGGGGAAGGAATATGAGCAAAGGGAGGAGCAGACAGGCTGTGATGCCACAGCTTGGAAAGCTTGGAAGATGATGGTGGTGACAAACAAATGACGGTGGAACAGCTGGTTGCAACTGTCCACATCTGCCTCCAGCAAACAGCTGAAAGGTCACCAGCTCTGGACAAAGCCCAAACCCGGACTCCCAACACTGTTCTGTTTGCTCTGGAAAGCACCAAAGTGCAGCTCAGCCTCTGAAGCTGCCACAGCTTCAGCCAGGCTGTGGGGAGAGGGCACACTGCAGCACTGGGGCAAGGGACAAGTGTTCAGAGGTCCCTCTGGGGCTCCTCTGACTGTCCCAAAGCTGTACAGACAGGCTGCCCTGGGCTGCAGGCTGACATTCCCCAAGTCCTTCCTCATTTCCTTCTGTTGCTGCTTTGCAAAGCGCTCTCTGAAGTAGGTAAGGGCTGAAAAGTGGCACGTGGGTTCCCATCAGTGGATTTTCACAAGTCTTGCCCTTTCTGCAGGCTCAGGCACCCTCTCAAGTGATTGCTCTTCTCTAGGTCCTGGGAAGACCTGGCACCCCTTGCACATCCAGTGTTCCCAGCCTCCTGCAACAGTAACTGGGGTTAGCATTCAAAAAAGGGTCTGGCAAGAAAAGGGGATGAGCTGGCACATATCCCAGCCAGGACTGGTCACAATGACAGATGATGTGGCCCTGCTGAGTTGCAGACAGTTGTTAAGCAGGAGCTCCATGATTTGGAGCAGATCAGCTCTGTAAGGCCCACATAAGCAGAAGAACATGGATTCATGCTAGAAAGAGCACATTATTGCTGTAGGAGAGGCTAAGGGAAGCCAAGGCATCCATGATCCATGGCTAACCATGGCCTTTCCATCTCCTTCCCAGAGCTGGGGCTTCATGGGAGAGATGGGACTGAAGGGACTGATGACCCCATCCCTGTGGCCATCCCATGCTGCCCTGTCTTGCAGGCCAGACCCAGCAAGCCAACTGCTATTACCTCCATTTATGAGAATTCCAGCAGCACCAGCTCACCAGTGTGATATTCCCAGTGCCACAGGATAGCAACGCTCCAGCCCCGCTCTGCCCCGGGTCCTGCACAGCCCCTGGACCCGGAGAAGACAGGGCAGGGCTGGTTGGGAGGGAAAGAGAGCAGAAATACCCCATCACCTACTTTGGGATGATGCTGGATTTGCAGTGGGGCCACTGAAGCCGGGCTGGCATCCCCTGCAGGGAAGCACTGGTCCCAAAGAGGCCAGGCAGAGATGCAGCAAAGTTTGCCCTGATTTTGTGAGGGGTTGGAAACCACACAGCAGCTCTTTCAGGGTCTGGCTCTGGAAGTGTCCCAGCTTTTGCTGAAGCTGAATGGCTGGTGGGGAATGATTTATTTTTAATTTTCTTCCCTGCGTTAGGAACTGGAAAGGCTCCCACTTCAGTTTTGTGTAACCACTTGGCTGCTGGGACACAGGAAGGCTTGGAGAAGAATCCTGCTGCTTAGTCAAGCATGAGCTTTTCCTCAAGTTCATGCTGAACTGGGCTCCTTCCTGCAGCAGCCTTGCTTTTCCTTGCTGCTCTGCATCCCGTTCCCTCTGGCTTAGTGAAGACAGAATCACGGAATGGTTTGAGTTGGAAGAGATGTTGAACTTCTTGGGCTAAAATGCCTATAGTGCATCCTTTGGTGTGATGGACCATGTGCCCCGAGTTCCTGCCCCCTGTGAGCAGGAATGGAGTGTGCCCAGCAGCCATTTGATGTCCAGGCTGTAGATCCCATCCGTTTGATGTCCAGGCTGCAGATCCCATCCACAGCGTGGCTGCAGGACAGGAATGGCTGTGCTTTAATGACCCGACTTAGCAGTGAATTTCTAAAAGGCAGGTGTCACACATTACCCTGCACATGGGCACGGTCAGGGCTCTTTGAGGAGACAATCCTGTAGAGACATGGAGAGATCACAGCCACAGTGCTTCTTTTTGAAGCACATTTCTTCCTTCTTATGTCTCTGCTTTGACCTCTGCCCTTTCAACATGGCTGAAAAGAAAAGCCTTCTGCCATTCTCATCGTGAAAATCCTCATTTATTTCTCCCATGGGCTTGTTTTTTATATGATTTTGAAGACCTCAATCATATTCTCAGCTTCTCCTCTCCAGATCGTAGACCCTGCCTTCTTAGCTTGTTCTCAGAAGACAGCTTCTCCACCCCCTTGAGTACTTTGGCTACCTTTCTCTGGATTTTCTCTAATTCTTTTACTTCTATCACTCTGTTACAATTTGGAAACAGGCAAAGCAGCGCTTCACAGTGAACTCAAGATGGGGGCACCTGAAAGATTTATCCAGCACCAAACTGCTCTGTACATCACCCCCCGCTCTGTACAGGAGTCCCTCCCTGAGGACACCAAGTTCTAAGTCACCTGCAGCATTTCTGCTGCAGACCAGGCTCTGAGGGGCTGGGCTGAGCCCTGAGCCACACTCTGAGCCCCTGGAGTACTGATGGTCATGGCTCATGGGCAATATGCTGTGCCAGTGGTTTCCATCCATCTCTGACAGTGCAAACTGCAGGTCCTACATCCTTCACTTCCAATGTGGAAAAGAGGCCGTGGATAAAACATATCCCACAGACTAAAATAAACCAGCTACATGCTAAAAAAAGAGCCTTTGGGTAATCAGAAATCACTGTGCATGGAACACACTTTTTCTCGAAACCAAATCCTACAGCTCCTTATTTTGAATTTTTATTGAAGTCCCCAGAGCAATCAGGACACATTCAGATCCGAACGACTCCTGCTAAACTTCATCTTGGGGAAGCAACAGCAGTTTTTTGCTTATAGAAAACAATAAAGCTGAGTCTTTAAATCCTTAATAGCTTTCCTGTTTGCACTCTTCTGCAGTTATTAAAACAGGGAAAGAGAAAAGAATATATTTAGTATTTTTTAGAAAATAGGAAACCCCAAAGGGAGAGACCTTTCCTCGTACTGACACCTTGGCTGGGCGGCACTTTGTGCACTGAGTCTTCCTCCAGCCCTGGGTGTGCACCATGCAAACCTGACTGCTTCCTTCACAGGGGAAACAGAGTCATGATCTCAAGCCTGTGAAGAGGGGTGAAAGCCTGGGCTGTGTCCAGCTCTGGGCTC
>VZTH01006042.1:0-133200 GCA_013397815.1 Aleadryas rufinucha
TAAAATGGTGGTGCACCAGTGTCATTGGTATTTGGTATAGAAACTCTTTGTAGCACTGCCCTTTATCAGCTGATGAATTATAGAGACAGTAGCAGTATTTGATGTGGCAAAGAAAGCATTTTAAAAATGCTATGGACATGGGGGTAAATTCTAATAATTCAAAGTTAAAAAATGTTTTGTAAATGTTCGTAGAGTCTAAAAAACATGTGATTTGCTAAATGACAAAGATGAAACTCCTCTGCTCCTTTATCTTCTATAAAATGCACTAAGAGCTGGCTGNTAATAAATGCATTAGGAGCGGGCTAAGAGAGGTCACAGCAGTGGTGTGTGTGGGGAAACAGGATGCTCTGCCCAGGCCAGCAGAGCCCCTCTCTGTGTGTGTTTGTTGTGTAACTGGAAACAATGATAACATTTTAATGACTTGCATTGGGGATGAGAAAAATGACTGGTTTTGTAAATGGGGGAGATGATGCTGTTAGGCAGAATAACTGGGCCATTTAGTGAGCTGTGCTAATACAGACCAGCGTATTATTGCTCAGTGCAATTTTAGGTGTTTTTTCCTGGAAACAAAAGTGCTGGTTGTGAGCAGGGGCTTTCTTGGGTTACAAGGTACTTTGTGACCAATGGTTCAAAATTCAATATGAATATTTGGTGTGACTCTTTGCAAACAAGACCCAAGTGATGCTAAATTCATAGGAATGGTAGAATATGTTTCTATCATGGGCGATACTTGGTACCAGTACTGGTGACATCTCAATTAAATGGTCCAATCAGTGTGAAAGGATTTTGAAAACAATAGGAAGAGTTTCAAGGTGAGAGAGGAAATAGTCAAGAAATGGAGGAAATGTGTCCCCCTGGAGACCACCTCTCCAAGAGTGATAAGGTTGGAGTCTGGGTTTCGTCTTTCTGGTGTTGTTGTTTTTCCAAATTTTTGCATATAAAATTAAAGGGAATGTATTATATAGTTGCTTCTACATCCTATGTATTGATATAAGATGGAAATCAAGAGTACAAATGGAACTGTACTTTGGAAAAGCTGAAATTTTTGAGCTAAATTAGAGTCTGTATTGGTACCTAACTTACAGCTGTGAAAAACATAACAGTTAAACGGGAAATGCAGTAAATGGTTTTGCAGGTGGATATGAATATTATTGTGAAATTGTAAGTTACTTATGTGCAAGTTATTTGGATTCCAGATAGGAACAAACTCTAATAACCTGTAGTGTAAAGCTCACACTAATGGATTTTTATTTTCTAGCCCAAAGCCCACATCATCTCTTGTGAGCCTGGAAGCCAGGCTTTGTGTTGTACAGGTTATCAGGCTTCCGAAATGAAGTCCCATATGATAAGTGCAGCCAGGAACTCTGATCCATTATCAGTGTAGTTACTCAGTGTCGTCGTTACAAGTGCATCGCTGGTTCTCTCTTTTCAGTAGTTCTGATCATAGCAAGAAACTAGTCAAAAGTTGTGTCTCCTTTAGCTCTTAGTGAGCTGTCACAAATCCATATGGAATTGTTCAGGCAGTTGTCTCTAGTTACTATTGTTCAGCTAAAATTACTTGCATTTCGTTTTTTTGCCGCCTTAACCTGCTCCTGCGCTAGCAATGCCTTGCAATTAAGTAATGATTCTTTTCTCCACTTCCCTGTGCATTTTGCACTCTGGATAAATACTGAGTAGGAAAAAATGTGCGTCATATTTTACTTTGACCTTGCATGGTATAGGTGACTCTCTTAAAACATTTGCTTTTCTGTAGTGCAGCAGTAATATTTTGTACTGCATATGTAAAATGAAAGTGTTCAAAATTTTCTTTTGGTCAACTTTGTGGATGATTTGTGCCAGTAAATTGTGCAGAGGAGGATTTTATTGTGTATGCAAATTCCAAGCTTTATTGTCCTAAAAAAAGGTGATTCTACCTGTGTTAGAGTTCAGGCTGGCTTAAGTACTGTACTTCATCATTTCTTACAATGTTCCTGTCAGGCCTGTATTTTTTCTGTATTAGAAATGAGTGTCTGTGTAGTGAACTTGTAACATTTGTTTAATTTTTTATTTTAGAATTCCTCAAATCTTTGGTATAATTCCTTGAAGTTTGATCTTGTTTTTTGTAATAGCAATTTTATACCCTGGTCTTATTATCAATGAAAAAGCCGGCAGGATTCAGCTTGGTTTTATTCTACCTGTTGGTAGAGGGCACTCGATTTCCTCCATCTTCCAGTATGCTTTGTCCCTTCCATAAATAACAAGGTGCTGTAGGTAATGGCAAACAGGACTCCTGAAATGGCAGCAAACAGACACCTTTTCTGTAAGTGGGAGGGAAGTTGAATGCTAATGCAAGATGACTCTGCAATTACTGGGAACTTTGTGCTGTCCGTAAAGAAATTCCAGTGATAGGAGAATGTGCAAATCCAGTTTTCACAGATGTATGGCTGCACTTAAAGTGTTTCTTGAAGTACTGTGTGGAGTCTTTGTATAGGGAAATACGCACACTTTATTTTCCTTTCTCCTGATTTTTTTTTATTTCTCTTAGTGTTAGAAGAAGGTTTTCATGTGTGCATGAACACTGGGATAAGCCACTAGCCTCCCATTTAAAATGTGTTTTAGAGCATTTGTCAGAATGGGTTTATTTGAGAGTGTGAATTAGAGAATGCCAGTTACCCAGTAACCTCTTTCATAAGCAAGCTGCAATCTGTCTCTCCAGTCACTTAGGACCATAAGAAATTCATTTTCTGGCAATAAGCTTTTTAACTGACTCTTCTTTCTTCTCAATGTTAGAACAATAAAACAAGAAGATCTAACATTGGTCCTATTCAGATAGTTGTAAAAGTGCAATGGGCATATCAGTGGTGACATCAAATTTATTCCAATGGAGAGGCTGTTTTAGATAGTATTATTTAATATGAGATTGTAGTAATGATAAAACATGAGTAGTTCTATTAAGATTTGCTCTGAAGATGCTCCAAATATATGAGGAGCCATCCTTCTTTCCCTTAATATGAAAAAAGAAAGAAAAGTTGGTAGAGGAGCTTCCAGAGAGTAATGAAGAGATTGAGAGCAAGTTGGCAGCAGAGTGAAATTTATAGGTTTTGGTTGAGTCTTCACTTTTGCTACCAGGGATTTTCTTTAATTTCAAGATGAACCATGGACGATTCAGACTGACAGCTCAACAGACTGTTGCTTCAGGAGAATGACTGAGCATTCTTGGAAAAACTCTGATCCTAAAAACCAGAATTTGCAATAATATCTAAACCTGAAACATGTTATCTTTTTTGTTTGGTTCAGTTTATATTAATTGCCGTCATAAATCCTAGTGTACTCAGCAGAGACTACTTGAACTTGTTATCTGGAAAATCCATCATACCTTCCTGAATAGGCCAACTGTAGAGTAAATGTCTCCTGCTTTTGGTGGCATTTAGGGAGTGTAGAAGAAGTTCTGACCAAGGGCAGGGGAAATGGTGATTTCTAGAAAATATAAACCAGAGGGTTTTTTTGTGCCAGGTCTATTCCTTGCATGCTTGTCTTGGAGCAGAATACTGCAGGCAGCATCCAGAAATGGGTATTGCTTGTAGTATTTGGATCTTTTTAGAGCAATTCAGGAAGTATTGGTAGATAAGTTGTTTTCTGTGTGCCACTTCCCCCTGCCCACAGTGCTTCCAGGTGTCTGGCTTGGGGTTAGGTCAGAACCAGAAGCTGAGGGGCTGCTGTTGATCTGGTATTAACTTGAGTTGCGAAGCCACATATGTTGGGTTGAGTCTACCTCTCTGGCTTTTTGGTAGACTCAGACTATCAGGCTTTGTCCAGCCACGGAAGGCCTGTAGTCACTGCAAGTCCCATGAGTTCTTGGCAGTCCAATTAGATAGACAAGTTCCTGTCTGTACTCAGAGCTATGTCATTTAGGGAAATACATTACTGCTAAACAAGATCCAGGGAAGTTGTATACCTGCCTACTGACAAAAAGGATCTGCTGATGTCATCTAACTTGAATTTAGAGGCTGTGAAGTTCTTCAGAGTTGTGTTCTTTAAACCAACATAAAACAATAGTCACGTTAAGCAGCTTATTTTTATTTTCATGAGTCACAGTTAATGACAGTATTATATTATTATCAGAGTGATAATAATACAAATTAATTTAAGAAGAAATATTGTCATAAGTGTTGTGCTGCAGAGTTGAGCAGGTTATGCTAAATATTTGTTTTCTTAGATATAGGATAGAGTAATACTGTTCTATTATAAAAATACATGTGAATATTATGTATAACATAAACACTTTCAGTTGCTCCATTGTTTCATTTTCTCTGTCAAATGTCTAATTTTCTACTGTAGTTGGAAATTTCTTCAGTAATTGCAGCATGTTCAAACTCTTCATGCAGCCATTTACATGGAATTTCATATATGGAATACTGTTGTGAAGAGTGTGTCATTAAAAAAAGCTGAGGTCTGACATCTTTTAGTGAAAGCGATACAGAGCTGGTGGGGAGCTTCTCTGTGAGGCTGTTTGGGAATTTTCTTTAGTTGCTGGTTGTCTTGCTGCTGCATGATTGTGCAGTCAGGAATGCTATCAGGGTCGTTCTGTTCAGAGGTGTGTGTTGTTCACCACTCAGTAGCCATCAAAGTCATCTCCTGTGGACTCTTGGCCAACATCAGCCGTCGTCATGATACCACTGTGGTCATGAGTTGGAGAACTCAACTTCATGAACCTTAGGAATCGGAAATTTTGCATCCTCCTTTGTTTACTTAGATTTAATTCTGATTATGGAATTTCCTGCCTTCTTCCATTATGTTAGTCTTCTGTTGAAGAAGAATTTCAAAGGCTTGTGGCAAAAAGCTAATATAGTTTAGAGAGTGTTGTTTCTGAAAATATATTTTTTCTTCTCCTCATCATATATTTTATCTAGGGAAAGAATGCCTGTCTCGGTTGGGTCATTTAGAAGTCACATTAAATATTCTTAGGCAAGAGGGAAAAATTAAGTATTTTCAGTCAGTTCTGTCAGTGTGTTATTCTATTCCATCACTGAAAGGAAAGTGCTTCATAGTTCACTAACCTGCCTGGGTGCTGCTATGGGAAATTAACCTTGTAAATCAGTGAGCATTCTCTGAAGCCACCTGATCCTAGATTTCCTTACTTTTGTTACAAATTGCATGGCATGACATCATCTGTAGAAAAATGTATTGGGAACGTGGTTGTGCAGCACCACTGTGTATTTGCTGTGCACATGTTGTGTGCATGAGTGACCAGATGCTGCAGACACCTGCTGTGCTTGCTCAGCTCTGCCCTCCATACCCTGCCCAAGCAGGTCACAAACCCACTGTATGAATCCAAGAAGTAAATGCCACTATATCTTTCTTATACAGAGCAACAGAGCCTGTGGAGATCATGCTGGTTTCTTAGAGGGGTTATAATCAGCTTTTGATGAAAAGAGAAAGTAATGCCTATTTTTAGTTATTGCTTTTAGTTTTGTTTGCATTATCTTGCGTACTAAGAATTAAATTTTCTACTTCAGAGTCAGTTTTTCATTTATTATTGCTGTGCCTGTTCTGTGTATGTGGATTCTTGATGGATGTTATTTAAATTTAGATTTGAAAACTGAAAAATACTGAGGAAGCTTTTGAAAGATTTTATTAACTTAGCCTGATGTGCAAGTGAAAGATTGCATTTCTCAGCATAAATACTTTGTGCCTAGGCATGAATGTTTTCATGCCTGCTTTGCAAGGTTTGGTATGCATGAAGTAATTTGAAATGGATTGTTTTATTCCCATATAGCTCTTAGGAAAAATTTGTGCTCTCCTCTTGCTTAGCCATTTACAATATAAAGCTTGGTTTCCTAGGTTTTCTTAGTAAGGATAAATGAAGAATTAACAAGGGCTCATTATCTTAGGAAATGTGTGATTGTTCTTGCTGTGTTGGAGTCCTGCTAAAAAACATGAGACGGAGCTGCTTGTAAACCACAGATTTTAGGGTTGTTGAGGTGTGAATGACACAGAATGCTGATGTATAGCTAGCTGTGTGAGCCGAAGGCATGGTGAGCGTTCCTCTTTTGTTTTGTGTTGCATCGTCTGGGCACAGAGACAACATGGAGCATCACTAGAGATGTCTTCTCACACGCTGTGCTGAAAAGCACAGTTAGGTATGTGAGTGGAAATTCCAGAACAGTTGTGGACTTGCAGGTCCCCCATGCTCAATCAGCGAGGTGTGTGTGCTTCTGGCTGTAAGCATATGAATAATACTGTTGCTTAAATTAGTAAGCTCATTTAAACGTTAGATGCCTCGATCGCTTTGAACTGAAGTATTTCTTAGGAGGAACATCAGCTCAGAGGAAAAACTCCCATAATTTTCTCATATCTGGGGGGTGGGAAGTTGCTTAATCCACTTCATGATACGGTGTGCACTGCAAAGTAAAGCAGCAGCTGTACTGTGCTTGCGTCTCTATAGTTTATAATTTAAAATTTATAAGGAAATAATTTTATTTCTGTATTAACTTGCAGACATACTGAGTAATGTAATAAAATTGATTTCATTTATCAGTCTAACCAGAAAGTATTAAGACTGTCATGCTGATATATAGCATCTAATCAAAGGGAGAACACCCAGTTTCAGATTGAGATCATTAACACTTCAATGTTTTGTATGACAATAAATCTTCAATGCATCCTAAGTTCTTTGATATTCCAGTGCAACAATAATCCTCTAGTGGTTTTATTAGGATAATTTTATTATGCCTTTCTTCTCAAAGATGATTTGAAAAGCAAATTATAGTTATTATGAATGCTGGCATTACAATTAAAACAAAAGTTCTGAAATATAACACCGTTTTGATGTTATAAATTGTTTCACATTAAGATCAAAAAAGAAGAAAGTCAAAACAGTATCTAAGGGCTAGGGCCTTCTTATGTTAATGAATAATTTCCAACCCCTAGGTTGCAGATACACTTCATATTTTTTTGTATATGAACTCTTCTGTTGTTAGATCTTTGTACTCAAAACCTTTAATTTGGCACAAAGTGTATTAGCTTTTGATGTTTCTCTAGTAAGGACACACTGCATCCTTGGTATTTAGGATTTGGCAGCTCTAATTTCAACCCTAAAGTCAGAAATTCTGTGCAATGTAGAGTAACTCAGGCCCAGTAAAAATGGACTACTGTGCAAAGATGTAAAAAGGCTGCTCTGTTCCTCCTTCCGAAACAGATGTTATCAAGAAGATTCCCTGCTTGGCCATAGTCCTTGCAACAATCTGACTGAGTCAGAAATCCTATGAGGACTATTCAGGGAAGTTACTGAGATGAGATGATAGCCTATGGTTTGCTGGATTGCAAAATACATCCCAAGGTGAAACATTGACTTACAGTAACCGTCTCTCGTTCCTTGCATTGGTGAAGCCCTCAGTTCAAGTCTGCAGAGAAACTGTTTTCCTAGTAAAATAGTTTTGCTGTGAATTGAAAACAAAAAATTACTACAGTTCTTGGTTTAGAGCAATTTAGGATATTCTTAAATACTTTTTCAAGTTCTTTCTCCTTTTATTTCCCTTTTATTTTCCTTTTATTTATGGAAGTTTGAGTTCTAAGAGGAGAATGTCACATGGTTTTCCTGCAAAGCAAATCTCCAAGCCATGAATTTGAATTTAGAAAAAATCTGAAGCTATACATTTTGTACTAGAAAACAATGTTTTATACATATCCTGTACACAACCATAATTTTGTATTATTTTCTTAAGAGTATGCGTAGCTTATTCAAGTAAAATACCAAGGAGTAAAAGAAAAACACTTAAAGGGTTGGTGTACTTTGAGCTGAATGGATGTGCAATAGCATCTTTACAGAGGAAAGATCATTCCAAGTTGTCTTACCTTCAAACTGTCCTTGTTTCTTTTCAAGTATTGTTTTAGGTCAGACAGATGTTTTATGAAATTACTCTTTGGTTGGTGAAGTCAGCATGACTCTGAAGCAGCTGAGGGGGGAAATACTAACTTTGGCTGCTTGTGCAGAGCTGAAGGTTGTCCGGGGGTGTTCTCAACATGGTGCTGTTGTAGTCAGCTACTATGAATCTACAAGTCCCTTGGCACCACACATTCAAGTGTTTTTACTCATATATCAATGTACAGATGGTCAAGTCATGGGGAGGTGTTGCAGAGGGAATTAAAAGAAGGCTTTTTATTAGCCCATATGTAATTTTTTTCACATTAAAGCTATTGATGTGCTGTATCATGATACCACTGAAACTTTTATAGACTGTTTATTCCCTGCTCTTTTTTCCCTCAAATGTCTTGATGAATTTTTTCTATAACAGAATCAAAATTAGCAGTAGGTATGTCCTTCGCTGCGTCTTGGGTTACTCTTAGGTGCACAGATGTTGATGAAGCAGCTGGTAAAACAGGATGTGATCTACAGAGGTCACATTCAGTTTTGGAAGTTTTGGGTTGATCTTTTTTCTCTTATGACTCTGTCTTGTTTGTCAAAATCAAACTGAAGGTGCAATGTAGATTTAAAGAGAATGTGCCTTTAAAATGAGTTAATGGTAAAAGCATATCTTTAATGTCCCACCCCCCATGTTAATGGCACTTTCTAGTAAAGGCTAGAAAGCCTTGATGATTGACTGCTCAAACATGTATCTGCAGAGCAAAATATTGTGTGCTGTGCACTCAAGGGGAGATAAATCTTTTTTATGCAGTTCAGGTTGCCATTTTGCATCTGAAAGAATGGACCCGTTCTCATGAGGGATTAGCACAGGTTTAAGGTTTTGGGCTGTGTGTTTCTAGGCTTGGGTAGCCATTCTCTGTCACTGCAGTTCTCGTTGCAAAGCTGATCTAGATGACATCAGGTTTTTTTAATTTTTGGTGGGAGAAGAAATAGCAAGGGAAGAGCAAAAGGAACAACTTGGTTTTGATGCTGAGAGCAGAGATACTGTAAGAACGGGAGTGAAGAAAACACACATGCTTTTCTTTGCTGCTGGTTACACAAAAAAGCTGTCTTGATTTTTTTTTCCTTTTTTTTCCTTCTTGCTTTCAGTAAGTGATATAGGTAAACCTCAGTCTCAATGTCGTGCCTTGCTAAAATACTTGGGATAACTCTGGGATACTCAGCTTTAAAACATGTCTTAAGAGAACAGTAGAAGACATTTGGAAATAAATAACCTAGAAGTGGAGATTAAAAAAGTTAATTCCATTACATAGGGGTAATGACAGCAGGCAAGTTATAACATTAACTGAAAAAGCTTTTGTATTTAGGCTTATTTCATTGAGTACTCGGAATCTGATCACTGCCTGAAGAATACACTGGTTTCTCTTACGGGTAGATGATATGCAGTATAAGACCATGTGTGATGAATGATGTTCAGAGGTGGAAGGAGGACTAGGGAAAAGGATAATCAATGACAGGAATAAAAAAAGGAACAACAAGCATAACTATTGAAAGGGTATGATGTTATAAGCTTTGATCTAAGGCATTGTTTTGCTAAGTTCTATTAATATCTGTTTTAAGTATAAAATAAACACCATTCATAGGCACCATTCTCATTATGGTAAAATACCTATTTTTCATTCATTAATAAGATTAGTTCTGTTTATTCTCCTTTACTCTAATGCTGTGCTTTGATTCTGGCTTTTTTGCACTTCAAACGATTTCAGTTAAAGGGCAACAAAGGATTTTTTTAACCTTTCCAAAGAGCATGATAATGTCCAACAATTAATTTTAGTAACTAATGATATTATTTCATGTATCCAGTAGGAATGAAAAGGTTGCAGTGGGATTTTGTGTAACGTGATGTTGAAAACAGCAGTTAGAATAGTTTTCTACAGTTTTCAAAAGCAAGACTGTGACCCTAGAACTGTCAAACACTATAGAATTCCCTAAGTATCTTTATCCTGTATATGGTTAAGGTCTGGTACTCAGTGAAGTTAGTGGAAATTGGAGGGCTTTGCTACCATACAATCTCGTGCCCATTGCAATTAGAAGAATAATACGATTTTAGGTAATCGAAATGTAATTTTCGTTCAGTTTGGACTTGTACTGTGGATACTTCATAAAATACTCATATTAAAAAAACGGATTAGAGATTGTACATTTTTAGAAGCTGAAGTATATTCCCCACTTTTGATTTTAAATAAGAAATATCATACACTAAATGAATTGTTCTGAACCCCAGTTGGAGGCAGTCAGAATAATGTATAGCCTTCAGAGTAAGCCTTACAGTTCTCATGGGATCAGAACTGGAAGGTCCTGTCCCATCTCTTCCCTCTTAATTATTGTTTTTAGAACTTTTATTATTATGGATTACTAAAGTAATCCACAGGAGTAATAGAATAGGCATGATGATAGGATGATACAGCAGTATATTTTTTCATAATTATTTAATTATGCTCTGTGACTTGAGAAAGGAAAATATTTAAATAAGTCAATCATGTTCTTGAACTAAATCTTGAAATCAATACAGAAGATTACTTGTGATTTCAAAAGTATAACCTTTGACTGTATGTTTGAAATATACATTAATATAAGTACACAAAAATATTCCAATGACAATAACCATGGCTGTAGTTTATGAACTGTGGGCTGAATACTTAATATTTTACAGTTAAGTTTTTGGTAGGCTGTCCACTGGTAGGGATGTAGTGAGTCTGCTCACCCCATCTCAATTTTCTCTGCAATCCCTTTGGCACACCACTGATCCCACATGCTGTAGGGGTTTGCACTCTGTTAGCAATAGTTCCTGCCTTTTGTGATGGGACAAAGAAAAACAGCTGTGTTGAAAAGACCGTAGTGGGCTAGGACTTGTCCAGATGAGGATTTCATAGCTCATCTGATCCTATTTTGTGTTCTCTATCTGCCTCTTTGGACCGCCCTTACAGTGAAATGATGCTGTTTTCATGGCTGAGATAGAACAGCAGTTCTGCCTAAGATGTGCTACTTATCATAATCACAGGGGTCAGTGGCAAAATCTGGACTTGCTTCATGGGAATAGAATGAGCTGTATAAAGCCAACCCAGCAAAGAAACTTCCATTGATTCCCCCAGAGGGTTACCGGAGTAGACTCTTGATAAGCTTGATCTTCAACTCAAATATCCCTTAAAAAACCCCACTTGGACTTGTTCAAAGGTGTTTTTTTGTGACTGTATTCCATGCCAAAGGTTGTAGTGCAGATGATAAACTCCTGATGTGCAAATACTTCAGGGCTGGTCCTGTTAGAGATAGCAGTTGTTAGTTGGGAAATGTATTGCTATAATAGAACCTCCACCTAATTTTGACAGACCCAGATGTCCTCACAATATAGAGCTTGGTCACCAAGCACTTGTGAATCGTACACAATTCCAACAGTGTTCTTATTTCATTTGTCACTTAAGTGAGCAAGTCTTTGTGCCAAATAGGTTGGAAGCCTCTTCTGTCAATAGAAATAGTGTAGTCTTTAGCTTTTTGATATCTGCTCTTTATAAAGTTTCTCATGATTGCCTATTAACTAAGCAAAGAGTCATATTATGGATATGCTAGCAACTAAATGGTAAATAAAATCTTTGAAATGGTGCATATTATGAGAAAAATTGAGGTGTCTTGGCTGTCTACAGCCATTCGAGATGCCAAGACATCTGCGTGGGCTTGGCAAATGTAGCACAAACTTGAGGTGACCTGCATCCCTCTGGACTGGCAAGTGAACGTGAGGCAGGGCTTGACTGCACCAGCAGTGGATGCTGATGCCTTGTACCTGAATCGCTTTCTCAGACCCGCTCAGTGAGGCACTGCACAGACAGTGGCATTTGTTTTTAACATGTAACCTTATTGGCTGATGGAAATACGGAGAGCCAGGTGGTACAAAATTTCTCCTTTGTCAATTCATGTGTTAGCATATTTTATTTTTCTCTGAATGCCTGCTCCATTTTATTTGCTCCGCCTTTAGAAAGTATGGTTTGAAAAGTTAGATATTTCGGTTCATAAAAATAATTTCAAGACCAGAAAACTAGAATACTTTTAAATAGTATAAGATGTATTGAACTACATTTAAAATCATGTATTTAGATTCTGTTCATCACTCATAATCAAGACAATACTTTATATTTTATAGTGCTCTTCTCTCTGTGATGAAAAGAGATTTGGATTAATTATGTGGCAAATTGATGTCTTTTTTTTCCCACATCATTGAAATTGTACCATAGTCAGAAAAATAAGTAAGATGATATAACTATTCTGTATCAAACTAAATGCAAATGAAAATTGGGAAATTACACAAGTAAATGGAAATAGAGACAGTAAAGAAAAGCTGTGGTTTCCCAAATGGTTTGAGAATATACCTGTTTTTTCTTGGAATGGGTAGAAATTGAAATGCAACCCTGCAGCTGTGTCTGTAACTAAAAATGCACATGCATCTTAAAAAATGGCAGTCAAAATGGTCTTTGAATAAGGAGCTATGTAATCCCTTGTTTAAATAATGTAAGAAAGTGTGGTAAGTTTGCACAAAATTCAAGACAGTAGAGGGGCATCATGTTGTGGACTGACTGTCCAGACTTTGAGGTGAGACCTCACCAGCTGCAAAACAGACCTAAGTCATAAAATCCATTTAGAGATTACAAGTTTGGCTTTCTGGAATTGGTGAGCTTTTTCTACAGTCTTCTAGGAAACCTGCACACCCTTAAGTGTTGTTTGTAGGGGTGGTTCTTTGGTCATCTCTTTGTTAGATGCCAAGGAGGTTCTGATATAAGTACTTCTAGTGAACAAAATCACTTTCGTCTTCTTGAATTGAATTGTATAAAGGAAACCTATTTTGTGTTTCTTCCTTTTTGTTTGCTACTAGGCCCAGTTCCGTTTCTCATTTAAGCTTTGGAGAAAAACAATTTGCCAGCATTCAGTCACATGAGCAGGAAGAGCTTGTTAAGTCCTCCACATTTACCTATTTAAGATCAGTCGATTATATGCTTTGTCTTAATTGCTTAGGCCTGAGATTAGCTTCTCAAACCCTCATCAGCATTCCTCTAGTGCCTGGAATTTAGTCAGACATTTCCTAGGACTTGCACTATGTAAAAACTGGTTAGTTAAAAGAATGGGGCTGTACTCCAACATGAAATTAAGGATTTGAAGGAGAAATATTGATTGCAAATTAGAGTTAATATTGTGTAGCTTGTCATAACATCATAAACATCATGATCATAGCATGGCTTTACCAAATTAATAATCAGCGAGTCTGTTAATCCATTTGCATTGTAGTGTAGGCCGCTTTTAAGTGGGTTCATGTTTTAAAGCCACTTGACTTTCTAAATTAATTATTTAAAACATTAATCTATTTTATGTGCAGTTGGTATATATGACAGTAAGTTATTCTGAATTTCCATTTTTAAGTAGCAGTTGTTTTTATTTAGTTTTGAAAAATGACTGTCTACTGTAGGTGAATGATTGCAAGACTTTAATATCCTGCTGAGGGAAAAAACCCTCTTGATATAAATGAAAAAGACTGTGAAAAGCACTTACAACTTCAAGATGCAAAGGGTAGGTTGGATAATTCTCTTTCTGTTGAAAGAGGTGAGGGTGCATATGTGTAAATAAGCTTTAGCATTATAAAATTTGAAGTAGTGTTTCTTCCTTAATTGAGTTTCTCTTCAAATCTGCTAGAAACCGTGTCTGAAAGTAGCAGAAAGTATGTACTTCAGAGCTGTGCACTTTGTCTTTCTAAGTATATTTGGAATAAGTTTTGTGTGTCTAGATGACTTGTTTGCAAAAGTCACCTATGAAGGGATTCTCAGCGCAGCTATGGCATGTAGACCTGTCTAAAATATAAGACTCCAAATAGATTACAAATAGCAAGAATATTCTTCAATAAGGCCTTGAGGGTGAGCTATCAGATATTCTCTGCATTCATTGCCTAAAATAAACCCCTAGCCTTGCAATATACAAAGGCTAAGTGTGAACCGTGTTGACTGGATAACAAAATCCTGTATCATCAACCTGTCCTTGATGTTTTCCAGGACTTTTGTAACACCCAAATGTCATGAGTGTTTCGCTGGTATTTTAGAAGTCATGATGCAGTTCTGATTTATAATCATTGCTCAGGAATTATCTTGGCAATTTTGTCATTGACTTTAGTGAATGTTGAGTCTGGCCTGTACTGTATTATTCAAATTATATATAAACTTCTGTAGATAATGATTGTGGGCTAATTCTTTAAATGCTCTGTAACTTAGAAAATTATACTTGGAATCATGCTTTGGATGACTTTTTATTTGGCTATTATGTGAATAGAACAATTAGGCATTTGATGTTTAAGATTTGATACTTGAGTGGAATACCTCTGTTTTGGTGGAAACTCCATTGCAATTGTAAAGCATCTGGGGGAGAGAGGAAGCATTTAACAGCTGTTTGCAAACTTGATGGCATCTTCTGTACATTGTGACTTCTTCGCTCTTAGGGGCAGCTTGTAGCTTTGGTGATAAGGTGGTGGAAATAGTGAGGCAGATGAGGGATTTTTCTCTAATTGTCTTCAAGGTACAGCAGGTAACTTTTGGAATGTCACTTATTAATACGTCGCCTTTTACTTTCAAAAAATATTAGTATGAAAATATACCAGGCATCTTGATACTTATATAATGGCTAAGACTTTGTTGTTCACTCAGCAATACACAGCAGATGTTTACAGTGATGAATTTTAAAAGTAATGAGGAATTACATAAGTAGTAGAGGCTTCTGCAGTGTAATTTTATTGGATGTATCATAGAATAGGAAATGACATATCATGGAATAGGGTTGTCACAACAGCAGGCTTTATTCATGGGCAATAATCCTTCTAGGCGACAGAAATCCTGGAGGGAATTTCATGGAGATGAGTGAGTTATTTAACTGACAAGGAGCTTGCGAGGCGCCACAAGAAGGAAAACACATTTACGACCAATTGGTCAGTTGGTACATCAAAATAGTAATTAATCTAAAACTGGCAGAGGAACAGATGAATGGCTGGAGCTGTGAGGAATACATTTACCCATGGCTTATGTGTTTCTTCCACATTTGCACTAGTAAGAAATCTGGTCTATTATCTTGGGCTATGTTTTAGGAGCTTTTCCATATATGCAAAAAAAGTGATCCAGAAATTCAATGTGTGAAGAGAGATTTGTTGATTGTTTTCTTGGCGTGCTCAATTGAAAGTATTTTTAATATAAAGGAAGTTATCTTGAAAGTTTCCTGGAAAAGTATGAGAAAATTCTGTAATAGTTGTTCCACATAAGTTTTTATCAATCATGTCACATAGCTCTTGTTGCTATAAATAGATGTTAACCGCTGCATTTTTGCATGCAAAATAGGGTCAAGCTCATGAAAACTGAGATTACCTATATTGTAATGATTTTTCGATTTCATTGCAAAATTCCTGCAATTCACATTTGATGTTACCCAGAATAACAATCCTTTTAGACTGTTGAAAATATCAAAAGAAGGCCTGCAAATTACTTTTGTCTGGGCAGTGATAAGCATTCCTGGAATAAATAAATGGGTCATGGTTAAACACAATGAAATGTTTTAGATCTATCTATCTATCTATCTAAAATATCTGGCTTTTAGGTAATTTTCTTTTTCATTTTTTTGTTTAACTGATGACATAGAGTGCAAAATGTTTTTCCAGAAAATTGATGTTGAGAGGAGATAAGAGCCTTGTAGAACTACACTGTAATTTGCTTTTTGGACCTAAATAATTCTGTATTATAGACTTTATGTGTAGGTACAAAGTTTTTTGCTGTTTTATTTAGAAGCTACAGTGACTAATTTCTAGTATTTCTTGAAATGGAGGGAGAAGGGTCTGCATAATTTGAGACTAATTTCAAGTGTTGTAGCACTAATAGTTTAAGGGAATAGGCATGCAATTTGCAACAATTCCTTGCAGTTTATATGAACACTATCTGGCATTGGAGCTTTTCCTAGCTTGTGAATCAAGGAGTCAGCCTGCTTTGACTTGAGTACAAGGTCACTGGGGACAGTGAGTGGCAGTGACTCAGGACATGTCACTTGCTTTGAGTCAGCAGTGATCCAGTGCCTTCCACAGAGAGCTGAAAGGCAGGGTGCTTTTGATGGAGCTGGATTTAGGTGGGAGTAGAGCTTTGGTCTTGTCTGTTTGCAGTCACTACAAGTTCTGTGGCATGACCTACTGCAGGAGTGGTGTTTGCCCATGGATCCTATTGAAACTGCATCCCTGAGTAACAGGAACTACAACTTAGTTACCTTGGATATCCCTGGAAGTTCAGGATGTATAATTTCTCAGTCGTGGCCAGTTTTATTGCTCTAGCCAGAGCAAGGTACTTGCTTCAGGTGATGAAACAACATGTGCGCTATTCTCCTTTTCGGTTCCGATCTTGTATTTTTCTTGTGAAGCTGAGGAAGCTCACATAATTATATAAGGTGAAATGTCATCCACCTGAACCTCTTAGATCCCCTAAGAGGTGTGTGTGCACTGGGAGGGATTGGAGTAGGCAAAATTCTCAGTAATGCTAAAACTCAGTTTGTAGTTTTGATGGATGACTTGTTGAAGTCACTGTCCAGATTATGGAGTAGATACAGGGCCCAGAATGCTGCCTGCACATAATTTCTGTTTGTCAGTGGTGTAGAATGGGGCAGAAGAATATATTGCCAACTTCAAGTACACTGGAAATTATAAAATACTTCGCACACAAAAATGTTTTTCAGATACTTGAATACATCTGGCATTTGACTTGTAAATATTGATTTTACAATTTATGTGCAAAGCATGGTAGTATTGCTATCATTTTAGTGAGCTGAGAGAAACTATGGTTTGGATCCAAATGGTGTAGTAGACAGAATTAGGTGTGGGGACTCAAATATGCGATGTGGAAATCCTCTACCCCTTGGTTGTTTAGCCTTGCTCGTTGCCAAACTGGGTGAATAAGTACATAGTGTAATTGAGCCAAAATCTCTTCTAGGTAGATCTCATTGAACCCACATAGCTTTCTCCCTCTCCTGTGAAATGTGCTAATAGACTGGCTCCAGAACATAGACTGCAGTTTATTAAATACCAGGGTTTGCTATTTAAACTGTACACAAAAGGTGGTATAGCACTGTATGAAGTTTTAACTGAATCCTAGCTCTTAATCTGCTTGTATTCTCTCAAACCTTCCCATTTCCCATTTGAGTATAACTTTCACAACTTACTCTGCTGACCTTGCACTGGGATCCTTGCACTGGTAGTAACTGCATTGACTGGAATCATGCTGGGGTGCAAACGGGTGTTAGCCCAGCAAGGAGACTGAGTACATTTGTGTCTTTAGACAGAAATGATACATATATATATATTCAGTCTTGGAAGTAAAATAGTAGGACTGAGAACTGTAGTGAGTTGTTGAAATGATAATAGAAACAAAAAACCCCATGTGTTCTATTTTACCTCTTATTTATTTCATGAGAAAATAGAATGTAGATTGCTCAACAAAGGAGAAATATGGTGGTCAAGTGCCAATCTACTTCGTTTCCTTTTTGCAAGAATTTATAAAAGATTTTGGGTTTGATGTACATTGGGATCAAGAGTGGTGGGTTTTAGCAACAGTCGACTCTTGTCTTGCTCTCCTTTTCGGTGAAGTGCATTTTCTGAAACTCAGTGTGGTGGGATGTGGATGCTGTTGAGGCTTTAGGAGCTGATTACTTTCTGTCTTTGTTGCCAAGTATCACTGTGCTGTGATTCTGTATCTGAGTATAAGAACAGTTTTTTACTTTTTCACTTCTTTCTGCTAAGGTTGATATTTAAAACATGAAGTTTCTGAAATTAAACATGTAAGAAAAATGCAGTGCATATATTCAATAATGAGAATCTTCTGGCACTGTCAGGGGTTAACTATTTTTCTCTCTCTTTTTTTTTAATGAGTTTAGGTATCAACTATATTTTTAATATTAGACTGTAAATTCTGCTTTTAATAATTCACTGCCAGTTTAGCATTCAGCATGTCTGTGGACTCGCATTCATTCTTGTTATATTTTTAGAGTGGATAAATTAAGTCTAGCAAGCAGAGAAAAACTAATGAGGAAGCATTCACAGAATGCAGAAATTGTGCCTAATATGAAGTAAACAAGTGTAGGCCCTATTCTTTATCTACTTTATAATTTTAAATAAGGCAAAAAGTTAAACCCAAGTATGCTAATATGGCACAAAGTTGATCTAATTAAATATTCTGAAGATAAATTATAAGGTTGGTTCAGTGACATTCAAGCTGGCACTAAGCAAACTAATACCAAAGCCAAAACCTCTGGGGAGAGTAGTGAAAGGGCCCAAAGTTTTGTGTGGAGAGTTATAATGAAAAGTGGGTTTACAAACCAAAGTCTAATGTTGGCAGCTGCTCTAATTCTGTAGACTCCATCAATTTGCCCAGTGCAGTGTTTTGGTGGATGCATGTTTATCATCTAAATAATCTTGGACTTCCTCCTACTTGTTCTGACTTTTTTGCTGTGTGAGAAACAATTCTGGGGCCAGCACTGTTTGCCTTGCGCTGGTTTTTATAGCTTTGCTCTAGTACCTTTATGTGATATCCAGAAGACCAGGGAAAATGTCTTTTTTTTTGGAAGCATTTCCTGAAGTAAATGTCTGTCTATCATATATTGGTCAGGCAGACCTGGATTTTATTAGACAGAATAACCCACTTGGTTTGCCTAGCAGCTTGGAAGATAACAAATGTGATTAACAAATCTCCAGTAACTCTAAATTGAATTACCTGGATATACTGAGATGAGAACAAGCTAGAGGGTTCAAGAGCAGACTGTAAGAAAAGCTCTTGAATGCTGACCTCTTAGACGTACATGTGAAATGAGGAGACATGGGAAGGAGGCAGCTCTTAGGAACAGAACTATTCATGTTATCCTCTATATGCCTGTTCAAGTACTGACTTCCCTTACTTGGGATAACTCAAACAAACACCTGTTGGATGCCATTGTATTTTCATGGATGCTTTAGAGATTGCTGCCCATTTCTAGTGATCTTATTCAGAAATTATTTAAAGTGTACAGTAGTGTAGACAGAAAGTCAGGTTAGAGCTGCAGTGACAGTACTTTCATCATTTGTCAGCATCCTCTGCGTGTCATGAACTAAACCTTAAATTTTATTTGAACGGCCTGAGGAATCTGCTAAGGGGCAGGATATCATTGCTAGAGAGAAATTCTCTCATATTCTGTGACTACATCCCCTCTTTGATGTAGGAATTGTTTGCTATCCAGAGGTGAATTGCATTGGACCTTTACAAGGCACAGGAATCATCCATCCATCCATCCTTCCATCTCCCACTTCTTTTAAGGAGAAGGATTCTGAGCAGAGGGCACTTTGAGTCTGCAGGGGAAACTCTTTGGAAAAACTTACTTTAATAATAATAAGATTCTGACTAAAGACTTTTGCAGAAGAAGGTTATTTTATGGAAATGATCAGGTGTTCACTGCTGTGGCTGTTCTGGTATTTGGATACTAGGTTACAAAAAGAGAAAAATTACTGTGTCAGTATACATGAAGTGAATTAAAAAGGAGATAAAAGGAAAAGTTCAGAAGTCAAAGCTGGAGAGGAGTTCAGAGTAACTCAAAACTTCCATCCAAGATCTTGGGGAGGAGAGTTGTAATCTTTCTGAAATATTACTGTGCGTGTGCTCCCTAACTAATACATTGGTCTGTTAGACAAAACCAGCCAATTAATTTTTAACACAGAAGGACTTTGAGGACACCTCTGCCACCAAGAGGAAAGAAGAGGCCTGATGGAAATTTTGTATTTTAGAATCACTGCTAAAATAGAAGTGCTTTTTTGTTAGTGAGAAATGTCAGTGAAATTTAAAATATTATGTATTCCTGAGGAGTCTTACTGTGATAAATCCCCTTTGTAGAATAGTTAAGTCACCACTGCAATTTGGTGCTGTGCAGTAGTCCATTGCTCTAATACTTAAACTCTTTAGGGAACAATCCACATAAGGGGCAATGATTTGGTGGTGGCCAAGAAATGTATCATCTGTATGATCCAGATAGAGAAAAAGGAAAGGAAGAAATGCTGTGAAATAGACACATTCTTTGTACACATCTGAAAAGAGACTTGTATGTGATATGCAGGCAGATATCTGCTTTAAATGATATTTAGTCAATTAATATCAGTATTAACATACAGATCTTTATCTGCAAAGGTGTATTCAGGCTTCATATATTTTCATGTCCATTTGCTTCAGTTTAGCAGTGTGAGATAAAAGCCCAAAGCTTTGCAGTCTGGCTCCTTGTTTGTCCCCTTGGGTGTATGGTCATTATTTCATATAGAAAACGGGCAGACTTGAGAAGTACTGAGCGTTCCAGCACAGGGGCTCCTGCTGTGTGTGCTGGTACCTCTATTGCGTGGGGTGGAGACAGCCCACTTGGTTTGATAATTTGCTTCCAAGCACCTAATTTTTCTAAGATGGTGGTATTGTCTCTGTGTATATGTTCCTCTATGGCTATAGCTGCAAACATTGTCTAGTCTGAATAGTATTTATAGGATTTATTGTTTCCTGCTCCCTCTGACTTTGTGGTGCACAAGTAGACCTAAATGTCTTAATAATGAATTATTGCTGGGTAATTAATCAGCTTCCCCTGCTTTAGACAGTTGCCTCCCAGAACTTACCATAATTCACCTCCATCAGCCAATACATATAGACATTAATTGCCTCATAATGTTGTCAAGATGATGTCAGGTAGTATTGAAAGAGTGTGATTGCATCTCTTTGATCTAAGCAAAATTTATTTGTGTTTTGCTCCTATTCTCGTTCTACACATTTATCTTGCCAGTGTCATGAGCTGGACTGAGGACACGTCATCAGGGTGCCATCAGGAGCAGGTCTGTCCTAGTGAATAGTAATTTCAGATTTGCAATGGGAAATGAGTAATTCCCCAGCAGGCAAGTCACAAAACCAGGTACTGACAGATGGGGCAGTGGAAATTCTCCTTTCAGTGGCCTTATTTCAAACACCAAAATGAAAATATAGTGCATGCTTAGAAGGTGCAAATAATGTCTACTCTCATTTCACTCAGTGAAATTTGCTCAGCTTTGTCTTGGAGATATTTTTGTATTTCAAAAGTTACTCAGATTTAGTGTTAAGTGTTTCCATTTCAGACCGGAAACACTTTGTTAATTTTATAAGTGTATCGAAGTTCATTGACACTAGAAAAAGTGATCCTGTTTCTTCAATTAATAATAACACAGTAATTGCCTTTTTATTAATCTTTATTTGGATGCATCCCCTGTCCCTATGGAACAATGTGTTTGAAGATGCAATGAGATAGAACACTGGAAGGAAAAGGCCAAGCTAAATATTCATTGAAATAAATAGGACTCTTCCCCTTGACTTCAAAGAAAAAAAGTAACCTAATTAAACACAACTGAAGTAAAGGGAAAAAAATGAGAACCTTTGATTTGAACACACTTTGGAGAAGGGCATGGAGAGATATGAGAATGAGCTGTGTGAGATGGGAAAGAGGGAATAACAATATTGTTAGATCAGATAGCTGGTACTGCAGTATAGGCAGATATCACAAGTGTAGGAGGATAAGGAAATACACAAGAAAGGACAATATTTGAAGATTTCATCAAGTTTGACCTCCTGGTGGTTCAAGCAAGTTGTCTGTCAAGGTCTTGTGGGAGCTGTTTCAAGTGAAGGGAGCACATGAACCACAAACACAGTGAGGTGCCCTGACTGTTTCTAAAGAGGGTGGAGAATTAGCCCCTTCACCATCATGTCTGGATTTGTACCTGAAGAGAATCTCTATGGAAAAAGCTTATGGAGTGTGGCTGTTCTGAAGGAATAATGTCCAAGGCACCTGAAAAGCTGCGGCAGCTGTTGTTGCATGGCCTCCCTCCCCTCAGTATTTTCAGTCAGTGTGTCAGAGCCTTCTTGGCAGTGAGACATTCTTTGAACTGTTGAACTGGTTCCTTGGGACTCCCTGTTTCTTGGCAAAAAAGTAGGAGCCATTTTAAATTGCCATGATCCACAAATCCTTGATATTCTCCAGGTCATCACCATGCATCCTTTGAGGAGGAAGGACCAATCTCACTCCCCTTAAAGGAGCGTATATTGTGTGCTGTGTGTTCCCTTCGGGTGTTTGCCGCCTTTACTGAGGGTGAACTTGTAGGATTTGTTGATGTAAGGATTTGTTGCAAACTTATTCACAAGAAATGTGTGTACCTATTACAGTTTTACATGAGTTAGAGATTTGGCAAAGGTGAAAGGTCAACAGAATTGTTTAAGTTGAAAATAATTTTTGAGTGTAACAAACTGACCTCTGCATACTACAGGTTAAAATACTTGTATGTACCTTTCACTTTTTCATTTATCATTATGTACTGCTTCAGTTTACCATAAAAAAGACCCCACAGCATGTACTTGGAGAGCAGCCTGCTTTTCTATGAAACAACAAGGAATATTTTTGAAAGAAAATTACTTTTGAAAGAAAAATATTTTTTTCTTTAGTGGTATGTTCTTAGTTATCAGATTAACAACTTTTTTGGAGGGATATTCAAGCAAGTATTATGTGTAAAATATACAAATAAATGTACATTTACTTTTGGCAGTCAATTAAGAACTAGAGACTAATCTTAAAGTAGGATCACTTTCCTTCTCGGTGTATCACCTTTAGTTATTCCCTTAAACAAGCTGCAGCTGTTCCCTATTACACTGGGAGGGGCAGCTCTGGGCCCTGGTGCTTCGCCAGGAGTTTTTGGCAGCTGATTCTTGATGAGGTAATTTAGTTATTGTGCTCCTACCTTCAGGATCCCTAAAAGGTCTGTCTCCCACATACCTGGATGATGTAAGACTATTTTTCATTTCCATATGTTCTTCTTTTCTGTCCATGATTAGTCTTTGCAAAGATAAAGGGTTTTAACACCTGTTAGTTACTTAATTAAATGGTGACCATAAAGATGTAACTATACAAAGTGTTTCTGTTAGATACTTTGAAGACTCCTATTTTCCTTGTGTGATCTTTACTATTTGAGGAAAACTTTCAAACTCCTAGTGGGCCTTGAGTTCTTTTTATCTCTTGGCCAGACCATGCTTGCCTTGTCTCTCTACTTGTTCTCCATTTAATTTTAGCCTCTAGAGGGCTAAAATGTATAATCTTATTATATAAATTATAAGTATTTAAATTTATAAATAATATAAATATTTGTTGTTTCTTTTTATATAATTTAAGTTTAGCTCCTGCAGGGCTAAAATTTGGATAGTTAGTGTTACTCCTCAGGAAAACTTGGTGATGAAACAAATGAGGCACAGCTGTAATCAATCAAGGTGTTTCTATTAGAAAGAGGAAACAGCTGCAGTTGGACCAAGGGCCTTCATAAGACCAGAAAGTTCCCAAGCTCCTTTACTGTGCTATCTTCACACTTGGTGGAAGGAGAACCTGATAGAGTGAGTTATGATACCTGAGCATTCAGAGTCTGTGGGTGAGTAAAGGCTGGTATGACTTTTGTTATTTTATGGAACAAAATATTGTAGCTGACCTATCAAAGATAGTAGGCCTGAAGTAAAGGCCTGGTAATGATTCTGTAGGAAGAAGTGGCTCATAAAACAGGGCAAAAAAAAGTGTGAGCTGGCTATTGAAGATTGATAGCAGAGGTTATTTTTTGTCTTGGTTGTTGTAGTAGTGAGTCCATGTGGTATATTTTAATGCTTTTCAGTTTAGATTTCTATACAAGTATGAAGTTTGTCTTGCTCTCTTTTTGTTGGGCAGGTTTATGGCCATGATACTCAGTAAATGTTGAGTTTTTTGTATGCTGACCTATACTGTTGGTTGGGGAATATTTGTGGGGGTTTTTCCTGCTTGAGGTCTAAACCATTAGCAAACAGACATGTGCTAGACTTCTGCATTGTGCACAGATATCCAAAGTGGGAGAAGGCCTTTGATATTGCCTTTATTTCTGTTAAGAAGCAGGTATAAATGATGCAATTGTTTGCTTTCTTAATGGCTTTTTTTCTGTGTGTTACTGTTGGGCAGGTGTTTGGCTGAAGAATTCTTGATGTGATTTGTGAGTGTGTGGGAAGTAAAACAGTAACTGGTGGAAAAAAGCTCCAGGAGTAATTTTTCACTTGTAATGATAGTTTTTGTCTATTTATTGTTTACTTAAATTGGTTCATACTTATGACCGAGAATTTTTTCTTATTTATAGTTAAGAGCTTTTTAGCTTATATAAAGGGATGTCCTATTCTAGAACCATAAAAAGGACTTTCTTTTAAAAACTTAGTTTATATAGAACTAAACTGTCTTATTGGAAAAAGCTTTCTTTCAAATTAATGTCCACTGAACCCCGCATTTGTAGAGGGACTTACTTAAGAAATGAGCTTAAATAAATTAAAAATATAAAAAATAAATCTGTTAATTAATATATTTTTAAAATGTAAATATTAAAGAATTGCCTAAAGTTTTAGTAACTTTAAAAAAGTTTGCTTACAAATTCCTGTAAGAATTTGCTGATGTGGAAAATAAAGGTAATAGCTACACGCTATTGTTCATAAAGCATAAGCAAATTGGTTATCTCAGAGGATATGCTAATGTTTGTTGGAATAAAATCCACCATTGTTTAAATGAGGATGGGTGGTGGATTGTGGCTTTGGAGCAGTCCAGATGTGTTCCCCAACCACATGGGGTGGATGAGATGGTGAGCATCTCCTTCCTTTGGCTGCCTTTCTCCTTAAAAGTATGGTATGTGTTGGAGAAATGAAACACAACATGTGGCAGATCCTTGGAATTCTGTGTTTGTGTGCTGTGTCTTGGATGAGCTACTGTAGATTGGCTTTTAGCTGCTGCTAAACTGGCAGTTGTAAACTGCAGTGGGTTGGAGATGTTAGTTTTGGTCCACCTGACACTGCATGAGCTTCTCTCTCAAGAAACAAATCCTGCAACTTGTATTTCTACCACAGACAGGTGTTAGTGGAGACATGAGCTGGTTAGTACTCTTTTAACATAACACTAAAAAACGAGTGTCCTACTGGCCCGGATTCAGCCTCTACCTCAGACTGCGTTCTGTCTTTGGCAGTGAATCCCGCCAGATACTTCAGGAGAAGTGTGACAGTTCCCGAGTACTGTGAGAGTGTCTGATAGCTGTAGCTCAGGGACTTGTGAGATAGCTTGTGCCAACACAGTACACCTCAATGGACTGTGCTTCTAGGAAACAGTCCAACCTCTCCTTGGACTTGCATAGGCTTCTCACATTGCTATAGTGTGTTCAGACAAGGAACAAGAGAAGGTCTGTCTTGGAGATGAAGGACTGTCAATTAGGAATGACATGATAAACTGAAATTTACTTTGGGATGCTGAAATTTGATTACAGTAGCCTTGATCCTCTACATGGATCAATAGCTGCTCCTCGAGCATCAGGCCCTTTGTGGCTCTTTAGAATGAGGATGGGCTACTGTTTTGATAAAGTGTAGCAAACAAAAAAGGTAGCTGCAGGTTTTTGTATTTACAAGTGCTTTAGCCACCTAGGTTTCTTTCAATGAAGACATTGGCCTTTACTTTATGAAGGATTTTAAACTGTTCATGCTTAGATGTTCTTTATGCTGTCTTTGGAATAAATACCAGCTACTGTGTTCAGGATAAAACCAACATTCAAAAAACTTTTTTATAGACTGAGCATATTTCTTCTTCTGATGGTTTGTTGTCAAGAATTGATCCTAAGTGGGCTGTCTTAGCTTTTAACAGTCTTGAAAGTTGATTTTTTTTTTTAAACTTAGCCTGCAATAAGGAAGCTTATATATGAAAAATATGATTAGATAGAAGTTGATCATCTGAAAATACAACTCTGAGGAGACACTGTGAAGATGTCAATCCTGCATCAGGTTGAGGAAGGGCAGCAATTACAGTGGCTTTAAGTCTAAGAAAACATTCCAAAATGCAACAGAATTTTCACTCCTGTTGGTGTTAATTTTTCTGACCTGCCTTTTACTTAGCAGTAAAATGCACCTTGTCTTTTTAAAGTCCTGGGCCAAAGCATTCCCTGCTACTTGTCAGTTCTGTGCCCTGAAATTGCGTAAGCAAAAATTGGCTTCCAGTATCATTCATTTTATTTTTAATTTCATCCCTTGTCCTGGCTTCCGATATTGATTTCAACATAGAAAAAGATGCAGCAGTAGGAAGAGTGAGCAAGTCATAATTTGACAAACTTGTGTGTGGTCAGAGAAATAAGTTGTTGGATTTTGTTTGGTTTGTTTTTGGTTTTTTTAACTTCTCTTATCTGGAGTATTTTTTTAACAGAATGTTGAAAGCGAGCAGAGTATGGTACTTGGATGTAAACCATTTAGCTGGTTATCCTGTAATGCATCTGTAATTGCTATCTCCCAAGCACAGTGCTCACCAGGTGTGATGTGTTTACTTGACTGGCATAATGGTAACAAGTTTCAGGTGGCAATCTTAAATGAAGCCATTTTAAAATAGTTTAAACTGCCTGTTCTATTTTTCATGTGCAACAAGTGATAAATCTTTTGTATGCATTTTTTTTTGGTACCTTTGTTGCTTGGAACTACTTCTTCCTTAAATCTAGTCTTCTCCTTAAGTAGGAGTGTTACAAACTTTAATATAGACAATGCTCTCTACTGTGTATCATCAAGGATGTGAAAAGAACTTATTTTCAGTGCCTCATCTGCTAGGATATTTTCTAATAGGCTGTGAGTTTCCATACAAAGCTGATGAACACTTGGAGCAGTTGCCAAAGCCTACCACTCCACAACTTCTGCTAGAAATGTTTGCTTAGCTGTGGCAATGACATATGAGGAAATAAAACTGCCTGGCTTGGAAGGGGTTTCCTGTTTCAGGGCTGCTTTATGTTATATAAAGTTGCCAAGGAAAGATTATTCTGGAATTAGCTCCTCTTTTTGGCACAGTTGCCTATGTCAGAGCTCTGATCAGATAGTGAGTGGCTCTAGGATGGGGAGAGGAAAAGAAAAGCTAACCACTGCAGATTTTGCATGGGACTGCAGGGTCCTGAGGTGGCAAGGCATGAAGGATTGCTGTTCTTAGTTGCTGGTAACAGCTCTAATAACTCCCAGTCTCTTCCATGTATGTACTAATATCTTAATGAACAATCTTGTGTGTAGAGTGTGTGTCGTGGAGGAGCAAGCCAGAGCTTTCTGAGTGCTGGTTTGTTTGGAGTGAGGGGAGGGGCTGTTTGTATGTGCACATGTTGGATGTGGGTTTTCCCTCCTGTCTGGCAGGTATTTTGGAGCNAAGGTGGGCTGTTTGGTAAAGCAGAGAAAAGAGACTATACCTTGCTACTAAATGCCTGCTAGCTGGGCTTTTGTTCATCTGGCTGGCTGGAAAATGCCACTGTCTTAGCAGTAACTAATAATGTAGGGTTTGTACGTAAGATAAGCAGAGAAGGCGGAGGAGAATACAAAACTAAAGTTGCCTCTCCTGATGCATTTGTTTTGGGGGTGGGTGACTCATTTCTTGAGGATTTTGTTTCTAGAAGTTGGATTTGAGTTGGTTGGTATGTCCTTTCAGAATATAGATTTTTCTATTTTGGCTTGTATTTTCCATGTTGACTTCAATTATCATAGTGTCAAGAAGTCAATAAGCCTTTGTAAAAGTAAAAAGTTTCTCAAGGTATTTTTTTGAGTGTCTGACTCCATGGAGGAGAATAGAAGAAAATAAGTAAATACTATTGCAGTTTGTGTACTTAAAAGCTTTTGTAATATCTTTGCTGAATTTAGTCAGAGTCCAAATACATTTCAAACCTTCTCTCCAGTCTTAGGAAGCCTGGAGGTGGCAAATTCAACATTACCTCATGTCGTTGGTATGATCTCTTTCCAGGAAGGCTAAGTGGTACATCAGAATCCACTTTGTTTTTTGAGAAGAATCAGTACTTTATGGTATTGTGGAAAACTTCAAGTCATTACTGTGCCAACCTATTACAGTTCTTTTTTTGGCAAAATGAATCCATAACAACAAACTGTTTCAATCCATTTCTTATGCAAACTCTGCAGTAGATGTTCAGATGTGTTGATTAGCTCAGCCTGCTTGGAAGAGTGGAGACTGCCCCCCTCATCATCCTTGGGGACAGTCACAGCTGGGTTATGTCTTTGGGCCTGTGAGCTCACAAGGAAGCATCCTTCAGCTCTTACCCTTAGATCAGCATAAAGAACATTATGGCATGATATTTATATATATATATACACTTTTTTTTTTTTTAAATATTCTTAATGTATTTGTAGACCTGTATTGCTGCTGCACAAATGCATTAGGAACCTTTATGGAATGCCTAGCACGGTTGTGGAAAATGAATTTTGCAGGTGTGGATTTGGTAGAACTGCAGTTTGCCCTGCAATATATTTTAGTCTTGTTTGTGAGTCTTTCCCCACTACTCGCCTGGCTGTAATATGTATAAGTGCCTAACTGAGCAGTTATTTACCAGTGGCAAGTCTGTTGTACATAAACTCAGGAAACTGTACACCTCCTGGCTCTATTTACCTTGATCTTATTCCATAAAATATTCATGCTGATAATCTGTGCAGCTCAGAGACACTGAAAGATGATCTGCAAAAAGAGGGAATACTTGCTCTGAACTCTATGGAGGCCCTCAGGAGTCATTCTGATTCATGTCTAGGGATTTCACAAGGATTTGACATGCTTGATCTTTAGGTTGTAATTAATTGTCAGAGCTGCTATCAGCTTTAGAAATGGGTTTCTACTAACTGGACAAAAATAGCAGTGCTGGTCTTTGAAACCGTTGCCTTTTATGTGTGAAATCAATTGCACCAAGAACATGTTCTTTTCACGAGTAACAAAAAGGATCCTGTTCTGTAATGTCATCCCATTTGTTAGAAAATGTTAGCACCACTCATTTCACAAGGCTTTTTTTGTACATGGCAAGGATGCATTAAATTTAGTCATGTGCAAAAAGAAACCTGCAACTGGATACTCCTTGTAAAATTACTAGATATATGTGATTCCTCTGTATTTTAACACTTATTTTAATGCAATATATTAAGCTGGTCAGATGATGAAAGAGCTCTTTGGCTACTGAAAGTCTTCTTGCCACCTCATCTTTCCTACTGTCACTATGTGCCTGATAGTTAATAATAGCTTGAAACTGATATAGTTTCAAGCTATTTTTTCCCATTTCCCTCTTTGTTGCAATAAAAAGAATAGGTTCTATTAGGTGAGTCTTTCTTCCTGCAAGTAGATTGGTATTTAGTGAAGAGAAAAATGTATGGCAATGGTGGAAACTTAGCAGAGCTTCACTGGCCTGCTGCGCTGCTCATCATCCCCTTTATCCACGGGGAGAGAGGAGTGGTGGCGGCAGTGTCTCTCATCAGGATATCTGCATGCTCTGCTGCATGTGCCTTTGTTCATAGCCTGACTCAGGGAGGGTTCTCTGGTGGTCCCATCCCTGGGAATGGCCCATAGGAAGCTTGGGAGGCTGCCAATTTCTTGCTTAATCCGAGGAATCCAGGGGACTAAAACAAATAGAGTATGTTCTGTGTTATGTGATAGACACGAGTGATATGTTATCACAAAGATGTGCCGTGGACCTCGTTAGGCCTGGCAGATGTGTTTTAGTCCTGGCTCTTGTACTCTGAATGTGAGAACCAGATATGTGCTGGTGGTGTAGTGCATATCCTCAGAGGAGGGAAGGTAATTTGACAGCTCACTTTAACCCTCTTCAATAATGTTGACTCTTCTGTCATCTGCTTGTTGAGAATGTGGCTTCTCATACAGCAAACTGAGACTTCTTGTAGTAAAAATAAGGATTTCTTTTCCTGTTTTGTTTTTTGGGGTTTTTTTTCTGGCTTGAGTTAGAAGAGAAATATTTGAATGTAAGATTAATGTGTTTAATTTCTAAGCTTTATTTGGAAACTCTGAAATGGTGAAAATACATAAGCATTATTGAAGGAAGAAAGTGTTATTGTTTGAAGTATTAAACTGTTCTTTTCTTTCTGAGAATCTGTTTTTTTTTTTAGAGATACCAGGCAGTGCTTTTTCCTCTAGCAGTAACAGATATTGCTGCCTGTCTCAAGAGAAGCCAAAAAAGGCAAGATAAGAAGTGTTCAGATAAGATAGGTGACCCTTGTGTCAGTTCTCAATAGCTGGTGAACCAGATGAGGAGCTCCACAAAATTGAAAACAAACAAGCAATGTTGCTCTGTCCCTCAAGTCCAAGAAATCCTCTCAATGCCCTCAAGCTACTGTCTTTGTGAGGGAATCTTTTCTCTTGAGTGGAAGTTTAGAAAATGTTTTGTTGTACTGGTTATATTAATTAAAGTGATCTTTGTTTCACAAGGCAGGAATTCAGAAGGCTGTCCTGCTCTGCATAATTACCTGTCACAACAAAGAGAATATATTAAGATGGAAAACTGAGATTGGTGTAAAATTCTGTCTTATCTGATCTGCAAGGTATATCAGCAGTGTATTTCATAGAACTTGATTGTGTCTAAGACTTCAGGGGGCTCCTGGTATCATGTGAGAATACTTTAGAGAAAGTACTTGGTCTTTTCCTACTTATATTGGTGAACATCCAATGTTGTTTTTTTGTTGCTTCCTATAGCAAACCAAGTGTGAAATGTGCATACAACAGCACTGCCTAAGCCTCTCTGGCAGCCTCATACAGGAGCCTTCTTTTAATAGTGGTTGGTAAGATGACAGCATTTTGCTGCCAGTCTGTCGGGTGTCCATGTAAGGTGGGTTGGTTTGAACCCCATGGGCAGGCCTTGATCTGAGTTATCTTTACTTATGGACATGGGTACTTGTTATTGCAAGAGATACAAATAATGCATTCAAGAAACTGGGACATCTGGGACATTTTATCTTGCTCCTGGAGAAAAAGGTCAACTGCTTTACAGCCTGTTTCTCTTAAATAGCAGTAAACCCCAGCATGGACTGAAGATGGTTCGACCACCATTAAAATACATCGATTCAGATCTACTGTAGCTGTGGGGTTTTAGTTGTGTGCATAAATACATAACTGTAGATGGATATTTAAGTAGTCCTAGTGCAAATATAAATATACAGATGCATACACTGGGCATATGTATGCAGGTCTAGAGCTGCACAGAAAATGTATAGCAGGCAAAGGACTTTGATACAATGAAATGAATGGCTTTATTAAGATCTTAGTTCCTCATTCAAAAAATACTGAGAAGTAGAAGAAATTGTATGAAAGACTTCAGCTGGGATTTCAAATAGATGTGTATGGATAGTCAATAGGAACCAAAATCTGAAACAGAAGAGTCTCTGTAAAGATCCCTTGAACTGTGTCCATATATATAGATATCACTGTTTTTTCTTGTCTCGAGTTTCTTTTATTAGGGTTTGTCATTGTGCAGTTTTAGGAAGGTTAATATTTAGTGCAATTTAGCAGTCTTAAGGAAAGTAATTGTTTTAATAGAAGAGGTTTATTTTTAAGAGGAAAAAAATGGTCTTGTGTCAGTGGTATGGACTCTTACCCTCCTGCTTCAATATTCAGTTATTTTGGTCTAAATTTTCAGCATCATGTACACGTGAAATTGGTGTCTTAAGTAAAGTGATATTTTTTGAAGTTTTGCTCAATTGTACTTTCAAATTTTTTATTTAGCTTCTGTTGGCTTGGCTGGGTCAGCATACACAAGTGCATGAACTGAACTGTTATTACTAGCCAGTGCTTGTTTCGTTTTCCCCTTCTGCTGTTTGTGGCCTCTAAGTTTTGCTTGTCTGTTGTCTTCGCGAAGCAGTTTTTCTGCAGTCGCTTTAAATCACCCAGCATAACAAACCTGAGTATTACAAATGCGTGCACTGAGGAATGTGTCTTGCTAGTTATGGCTGTCAAAATGGGTTTCACATGTTAGAAATTGGACAGTATAGCTACACTTCTCGAATCTTGCTTTTGCCCAGTGTCCTTGAGTTCAGTTTTTTAAAGTCGCAATGAGCTACTGACTAGTTGGCATTTGATAAATGTGACTCTTTATCCTCACAGGCCACTACAGGCTTTTTCAAGAAATACTTGTCCAAACATCCCCATTATTTATTCTTCAAGACACAAAATGTGACACAGGGTGCTGTGCCTATTATCTCCCACCTATACTTGTTTGGGTTTTTTTTTCCTTGGAGAGAAACCTTGACCATTTTATTCATTGACCTGGTAAATGCTTTATCAATATATTAAGGTCATTTTATTAGTGTTTTTGGTTTTTTTTTTCTTTTAACTTTAAAATCAGGGAAATAATCTGTATTGTATGATTTATATGGTTGGTACTACTCCAGAAGAAAGCTTAGTTGTTGAAATATTTCTGAGTTCCAGTTTTCTGATTTTTGACTAGTCTGTGCTAAGTCTTGAGCAGAAACTTGCCAAAGAACTGCAGGACTGAAGGAGAGCAGAACTGACACAAAGTAAATCTCTCTTGGGAAATCTTATTATAGTGAAGTGCAGCAGGATTTGAGCAATGCTGTCTAGTCCATTTGTTCATGTGTGGATCCCAGGGTGCATGAGATTGGGCCTGTCATGAGAGCCAGGAATGGGGAGCTAAGATTGTTTAGAGATGTGTCTGTAAGAGAAGCCAACTGCAATCTGCTGGTTCCTGGTGACTTTAAAGGTACCTGGTTCAGTGTTAGTCCTATCTTGTACTAGAGCAAACCATTGATCATCTGGCCAGCAACTTGTTGCTGCTTTGAAGGAGAACTTGCCCAAAATTTAGGGAATAGGGGGACTGTCATTAAGAAAGAGATGCAGTGTGCTATTCCAAGCACTTTACCTTGGTTTTAAATGCTGAGTTCATGGTTTTTTGCTATGAGTAGGAGAGCTTCACATAAATCTTTAAACTGCTGGTGGTTGATGGGCTTTTATTTATTTATTTAATCAGGGCAGTGCATATTACAGAACTGATAGCAAAGGGATCAGGGCTATGAATATTTTTTGCTAGAGATCAGCGTGCTGCTGTACTGCTGGGAGAAAGTGGAGATTGCCAACACCATCTGGGAACCTCTGCTTGGCTGTGTGGCAGACAGACCTTTTGCGAATCAGAGGAGAATTGCCTTTGAAATGAGGTCTCTTGGTGGCAGGTTTCTTTAATCTGCTGCACTGACAGAATTGCTCCATCTTGTCCTCTTAATGCAACTGTGTGTGCCAAATCTGCCTGAAGGGATCTGTATCCAGGAGAGAAGGAAATGGTGATGCCTCTGAAAGGTGCTTACTTTCTTCTGTGAGACAAAATAAACTTTCAGTGGCTTTGTGGGGCTGCAGCTGGCACTCTTGAGTTATATACTCATCTTATATAAATTTAATACACACTTTGAATCTATCATTTAGAGAAAAGAATGGAAATCTTGACTATAACTTGCAGAGGCAAACAGCATATGCTGTGTGTATAATTGTCAGTTTCCTTAAAAATGATGTTTCAGAGTCTATTGCTCC
The DNA here is from genome assembly GCA_013397815.1 of Aleadryas rufinucha. Taxonomy (NCBI): domain Eukaryota; kingdom Metazoa; phylum Chordata; class Aves; order Passeriformes; genus Aleadryas; species Aleadryas rufinucha. The sequence goes on from VZTH01006042.1 coordinate 33,305, forward strand.
TAAAGATGGCAGAGATACTAGAACTCCTCTGGTGGGCTTCAGGGGTGGAGGGATGAATGCAGTGGTTTTTTGTGGCCTATGGAAAAGGTGAGGTGATGAATATACTGAGTTGCATGAAATAGTGTTTACAGAACTTGCAAAGAATGGGTTAAGTTGTTCAAGCTGCCTGCCCTGAAGTGTTTGTCATTTGGTCTCTCCTCTCTGAAGAGTACTTAGGTAGTTTTTTTCCTGTGTGGGGAAAGGTGTTGAAGAAAGAAGCAGATATGAAGAGGGCAAATTGAACAGCCAGTATTGCCAATGGCAAGTAACATCTTCAAAGTTTACCTGCAGCTTGTAAATTAATAATGCCAACTCTTCCTTGTGCTGAAGTCAAGGAAGCAGCCACCAAAGATAAACCTGGTGACTGCAAGGAGAGATGGCAGACATTTTAATTGGTATCTTTTTCCAGAGGTCTTGAATTAATATACTTCCTTGAATGATCCAGGAATGTTTGTACACAAGTCTTGAAGGCAATCTGCGGTTGCTTGAAGTATTTCCAGTGTTTTTCTTTACTGCAGCTCCAATTTGGTTGGAACCTGTATTCTATCTGCCTTTGGAAAAGATACAGTGGATTCTAGCATAAATTAAATTTCTCTATGGAAATATGAGTGAGGAAATTGAGGCTTTAAAACACTCAGATTCAATTGTGATTAAAATTCAGTCACAATTTAAGCAATTAGTAGCACACTGGAATGTTCACATTTAAGTAGCAGCTGATCCTGTAGTGGTTGGAAGTGATCCTTCATGTTAGGGAAGACTTGAGTGGAATCCAAGTGTTAGGTGCGTTTGGGCAGTGACATGATTCTGAGGGAATTTTAGATTCTCTTAGCCACCAGCAGTACCTTAGTACAGTTTCTGCAGGCAGTGGTCTTGTTTCAAACACATCAGAACTTCATTTGCCCTTCTGAATATAGAGCAATGTGGTATGAAGAGAAGTGGGTGTAATTTGAAATATTATTCCTGTGTTTGTGGAAGTGTTATGCTGGGGAAGAACCACCACAAGAACTGTTAGACAAACACTGAAAATAAGGAATGAGATGAGGTGTGGATTTTTGGTGTAGCTACCTAAGGGTTGTCTCCCCGTTGAGGTAAAGAAATATTTCCAGATAATGTAGAAGAGGGGAGATTATCTTGCTGCTGAGCTACTCTGTGCCTGCAGTAGCCTTCAGGGCACAGTGCTGACCAACATCATCAGTGCCATCTTTGTAGCCTGTGATTGATAATCCAGGTTTCTTCCATTCAAGTGATTGCAGGAGAAAGTGTGCCTGAATTCCTTTAAATATTCCTGGTGACCAGTAGCTAAACAGGAGACTGTGCACCTAAAAACAGCTGAAGAAGGTCAATGGTATGATGATGGTGGGTGGGTGTTGTGGATATGCAGCAGTTGTGGAGTACAGTAAGTCACTGGCAAGAAGAGCAGGTTCTGTGACACATGGAACCAAACTTAGCTTTTATTTCTAATTTCTAGCTTGTGCCAGCTGTGCTTGAACTGTCACACAGCCTTCCCTGGAGGGTGTTTGCTGCAAGTTCTAACTTCATGGAGCTTCTGCTAAGAACAAAGTGGGGAGATGGATAAGGTGGAAGATGCTGCAGTAGTCAATTGCATCTCTTGAGGTTTATATAATTTTCAATGCTTGTATTAGTAGAAAGATGTAATCCTATGCATTTTCTTTTATTTAGAGCAAAGGCAGGAAAAATAGAGATAAATCTGCAAGCAATTTAAAGCAAGTTGCTGAGGAGCAACATTGCTTTAAGCAGGTTCAGGTGGGGCAGGAATCGTCTTCCCATTATGTTTTGGAAGAAGGGCCAAGATGACACTGGTAACTGAGGGCAAATCAGCTGTGTTATGTACTGTGAAGTGTAGAGAAAATAAAACTGAAATGGAGCAAGTAGTTCAGAATTTACAGTTCCACAAAATGACAAGAGCTGGCTGCAGGTCCATCAGTCTTGTGGCTGTTATGCTATTAATGATTTTTCAATTGCATTGCTCTACACCTTCAGTCAATGAGACAAAAACTAAGCTGGAGCAGGTGGTGAACATCCCATAAAGGTTCTGTGCTTTGCAAACATGTGCTTTAGAGAGCACCTATGGAAAACTTTCTGGATATTTTTGGGAAGAAGCAAAGTGGCACAAGCATTTCCTATCACTTTCTCAAAAATGATACAAAGGTTCTATGCCTCTTTATTCTGCCCTTCCCTCCTCCTCATTTGTCTCCAGGCTGTTTTTATGGGTACGTGTCTAAATATAAATTGTCGTGTGCATATGTATTATACAGGTGATATGGATGTCTTGGGTTCCTGACAGTAAACAGAATTAGTGTGTATCTTCTTGGAAAACGTGTGTTTAGGTGTGCATGATCCCACAGCTTTTTATGCTGTCTATACTTGCAAGAAAGATCAAGTGAGTTGATGCAGGTGTAAATTACACATGAATATAGAAATGGACTTAAGAGTGCTTTATGCATGATGTGCTTGAGAAGTCTCTTAGGCTGAGTGAAAGTTTTTCATTTGACTCCTAGTAGAGGGTTTTAACTCATATTTTAACTGAGAATTTAATTTGGATGCCTGAAAAATTTGTGTATTGCAGCCTCCCGTCTCTCAAGGCAGTATGAGCAAGGAGAGCAGACTGCAGCGTGTGTCCATCTGGAACAGCTCAAGTTTAATGCTGGTCCATTAAACTTGGGTTAACTTCACAGTCACCCAAACTGGTGGCTCCAGCTTGAGTGTGTCCTGTTCAGATTTGGCTGAGTGGTACTCTCAGCTGGGCTATCAAGAGCATTTAGTAATTTTCTGGAGGCTTTTTTAGTCTTGTGGTTTTTGGTTTCCTTTTTTTTCCCCCAGGGTAGTAGATGTGGACCATCTTTGCGAGATTATACACATGTAATACAATTGCTTGTAAATCCATGTTAACTGCAGGGTGAAAGGGGTTTAAATATCACTGTCATAACTTTTTCTGTATTTTGTATTGACTGTTTAATTTTTAAAAAAATAGATATCTCTGTACTTGGAACAAAAGCTCTGACTCCCCTTTATATGTATGTACATACGAACTTGTACAAAATGCAAATGCTTTGTTGAAAATGATTTGTGTGTTCCTGTGTTTACTGACATGAGTGAGGATCTGAAGTATAATTTGTGTTGGCACAGTCTGTAGGTGTGAAGGAATTAGGGATTTGTTTGCTCTTTTACAGTTCAAGAGAGACCTAGTCCTACCCTTTTGTCATTCCTGTGAGAGAAAATAATCAAAGACTGAAACTTTCTGGATATGTGATACACACGGGTTTGTGGTTTGGTTTCTTGTTAAACTTATTGAATTCCACTGCTTTTAACAGAGATTGGAAACATGCATGTAGGGATGTATCAATTGGAAAACTCTGTATTAAGGAAATTGAAATTAACTTTAAATACAAATATGGAACTTGAATGTTAACAGAAGTGCTGTAAAAAGCAATAAATATCGAGAGTGTTTGGAAAACATGAAGGTATCTGGAGTTAGCAGTGGAAAATGTCCATGTGGCTTGCAAGAGCCTCATGAATGGACAGGAATGTTTAGGGGATGGCTGAACATCATGAGTCATGGGAAAGTATTGTGTCTTGTGTGATTTTTTTTTTTATAGCCATGAGAACACTATCAATATTAAGGAAATATTAAAGTTGGAATAGCTGTTCCAGCTGAAAGCACTACTGGAATAGTTTCAGAAATGAATAGTCAGAACAGATGCTCTTTAACCTTTCAAATCCCATTTTGCTGTATGATACCTCTTTGGATGGGAATGTTTTAAAATTGCTCTTAAGTACACAGAAGTAACAAAACCTGTCCAAACAAGAAAACTCCAGGTACTTTTACAAAAAAAGAAAACATAAATAGAAGCCTCCCATCAAAGGGGTAAAAATGTTAGTACAAAGAATTCCCCCATGTAGAATAGCATTTCCAGTAACAAGAACTAATTGCTTAGAGCACCAAACAAATAATTAGTTTATAGACAGAATCCAGAAATGTAGATCATTATGTGCTGTGTCTTTGAAGCTGAGTGATATTTTCTTCTGATCATTAAAAGCAGATACACAAGCTATTTATACAGCTGGTACTAATGACTTAACCTAAACTTGTAATCAGTCAGACTTTTCTTTGGCAGTGTATCTGGTTTGAGGATAAATAAGTACAGGTGGTTTCAGAGTCAGAGCTGAAGCAGCAGAGCATTAGTAAGGGGTTCAGCTGCTCTTAATTGAGCCACAGTAAAGAACAAAAGACCCCTATGACTAATTACAGAAATATTGTTTCATAATGCTTTCATTTATAACCACTAAATTAATTCTAATTCTGATGGGTAGATAAACTGTGCTGAATTGTTTATGGTAACACAGAATTGCTTCTGTTGTCTGTGATTGGGTGGCTTTAAATATAATTCAGAAGCTTTGTAAAACTTAATTTTTTTGTTGATCATGACCTCTGTAAACCTTGCATTTATGGGTCAATTTCTGTGAGAAGTCTTCTCAAATGATAAGTTTGTCCAGACTGTATGAAGGATAACATTAGACTTAAGAAATTAATGCAAACTGTATTTGCAATGAGTTTAATATTTTAATTATGTGTACAAAGCCACATAGAGTTTGTGTGGGATTTCTTTTTAGGTGTAGTAACAAAGGGTGCATTTATGCAGAGTGCATTTTACCTTGTGAATGAGGTTTCTGGTTTTAGTGATGGACCTATTGCTCAATGAGCAGTTTTAGAACAAGGTTTCTTGCAGTCTACCTTGAAACAACAGGATTTCTATATGATGGGAGAGAAACCTGTTTCACTATCTATCCTAAACTGAGCTCATCAGAGGCTAAAAATGGGGTGGATAGAAATTCCGTGTATTCCAATGTAATGGCTTAGTGTCGTACGGATAATGTGAATTTTGGTGTATAAAAGGGATTATGTACTGGAGTTCTTCCTAATTTTTCTCTCTGACTTTCTCTGTGACTGGAAGCAGGAGTAGGTGGTATGTTGGCCAAATCGTTTCCTTCAGTTTGCCTTGGCCTCTTAAACAGCAAACAATTCCATAATATAGCTTGTAGAATGGTGAATCAAATTAGGGTGTTTGTGTGGTGAAGAAACTCTGCCTCTGCTTAACTTCAGGAGAAATACTGAAGTATTTCACCTTGCTGTCTTTGTGTCTGGGGTAGGGTTCATAGTTTGCAGTTTTAGAGTAGAAAAATGTGCGTTTTTAAAAAGTCTAGACAATGTCCAAGTAGACTGAAGCCTGGCAGAGAATCCGTGATCTCCTTGGTGATTGACAACAAGAGTGACAATTAATCCCAACTGTGTCTACTTTTGTGAAATTGATACCTTCTCGCTAAAGACTGGCATGAGATCATCACCGTATTTTCTTAGGCTTTTGAATAGTAACCACTGAAGGTCAGCACGGTGCTGGGTTATGTTTGAATTGCTCATGATCTAATGCTTTGCATCCAATTACCAGTCTCCTGAAAAACCTTTTTCATGCAGTCCTGAATTACTCTGTTTTTATAAGTGCTGCTATTAAATGCTTATGCTGCTTGCAGAGAACGCCACTGTGAAAAGATTAATTTTTCTTCTCTGTAGCCTGGTTCATGTAGTCCTATCTAGAGTCCTGGAAGACATGGTTTTTGCCTAATCAATAATCACTTCCAATTTTCTAAATGCCTAAAAAACTGACAGCATCCACTGTGACTTGTACATGAGCTCTTTGAGAGTGTTGGCATGCAATAATAAATGCTTGTAGGTTTCCTTAGTAATTAAAATTTGGGAGAAAACCCTACCTGAAACCAAAACCAGCAAAACAGTACCTGTAGAGTATTGGTTTACTTTTTTTTGTAATGAATCAAAAATTAGTCCTCAGTTGTTCTGTGGCTAAAGATCTCTGAAGAATTGGGCAGTAATGATGTAGAACACCAAGAGTAATTAAAGTAAAATTCAGAAATTAAGGAAAGGAATGGTTTAAACTGACAAGAATTACTCTCTTGTGCTCCTGATTACAGGAGATTTTCCAGAGGACATTAAAATATAATGTACTCTCTTCAGCACAGTGGCAACTCAATTTCAAATCAGCAGTGATGGATATGGGGAACACCATGATGATCATGAAAACCCCTTTAGTTTCCAAGTGATGGTAAATTGGAGCAGGGGAGCTGTTGCCAGTAGCAGAAATTGAAAAAGTAACGAGTTGTTTTTCTGGCTTGTTGAGATGGTTTTTTTTCTGTTTAGCTTGTGCCTGATGTGTGGCCTCTCTTCTAGTCTTTAATATAGCTGGTTTAAATATGCTGCTGGCAAGACCACTGATGCAGCATTCAAATAGAGTGATTTTACAAGTGCTTTTACTTTTTATCTGTCGCTTATCATACTGCTCATGTTCTTGGAAGACACGACTTTGCTTTTATGAACAGGTTCATGTTCTTGTTTCTCTGGTTCTTATGTGTCTGTTGCTAACTGGGTTTGATTTGCTATTTGAATTTGGTGTGCAGAGAAGTTAAGGGGGTGTTTTTTAAAACTATTAGCTCTTACAGATTTTTTTAATTCTTTGGAATGCTTTGCATACTTGCACTACTGCTGCTGTTTCAAAATTTCATATTAGTTGTAAGTGTTGATGGAAATATCTTCCTTTTTTTGCTGAACAATAAGCCTTAAGCTGATGCAATGTTTTCTTCTGCTGCATTTCTAGCTCTGAAATGGTACAGTGGTATTTTGAATGTAAATTGAATTTTACCCTGGAAAAAGCTAGTAGATTGACAACTATCATTCATTAAGACTATAGTTTAAGTAGCATAGTTTTTGGAGAGAGTTCTTTATCACTTTCTAAAGCTGGCCTTGCAAGATGCTGCTGCTGTACTCAATTAGACAATAACAGAAGAATTTGGGACAGCTTTTTATACTGCTTGACTACCATAAAAGCTGTGCTGATGCCTCTGTGAGAGAGAATTTCAGAGCACAGAAAGGAAAAGCTTTTAACTTCTCAGCTTTCTGGGATAATTTACTGTCTATCTTGATAGCATTGTAAAAAAGGTATGATAAAAGGTATTATGATAAAAACAAATATTGAGGGAGTACTGATGCATGACTTAGCATAGGTGGCTTGTACCTTCATGCAGTGGGAAGCTTTCTTCTCCCCACACTTTACCTGTTCTCTAGACCACGTGGTTGTTGAGAAGGACCCATGCATTATAGTGCAAAGGCTGTTTTCCCCCTATTCCAGTGTGTTTTAAATCCAAGTGGCAGTACTCATTCTATGTACATACCTCCATAGAAGACCTGCTATTGTGCATGGAGGTTTTGATTGTGATTAGCTTTTCAGACATGGCTGTTTAAGGTGAACAGCCTTTTGGCTAAGATTTCTCTTGTGTTGCATTTTATTCTGAGATCGTTTTTCCCTGTAAACTCCATTTTAGTCAAATCATTTCACTGCCTCGTGCACATCAGAAACTAGAGTGAAGCTGTTGTCGTCTTTTGCATAGATGCTGTCTGCAGTGTGTAACTTGAAGTAGAAAATGTCAGTTGAAACTTGTAAGGTCTAAACTTGAAACAGAAAATAGTTATTTGAAAAGAAGAAATTTGCACATGCCAACTAGGAAATATTCACTGGCTTTAGAGGGATTAGGATATTGTGCTGATTTTTAGGGAAGTGGTCTGCTCTTAAGCATATAACTGTTGTCTGCTTTTAGTGTTCAAGTCTGAGCAGATACCTGCACTGGGTAATCTCCAGAACTCGCTTCCCATGTCACCTGCTCTGTGATCCAGTGGTTGCCAAGTACAGAGACCGTCTGCTTATACTTGTATATGGATTTCTTGTTCATAGTTTAATAAGAAAATGAATGCGTTTCTCAGAGATCCCAAACCTGCAGTATGCATGTCAGGCAAAACTTCCAATATCTGGTAGGCCTTTGTGTAGGGATGAAGCTGGGGTTTGTGCCAGTCTTCTTGGCAGTAAGCTAGACCCTAGTTCTGCTTAATGAAATACATCTGTAGACCCCATATTTCAGTGCTCTTGTAAACTAAAGTGAGTAGGAGGGGACAGCCAGATATTCAGGAGGGGGTCGACCTCATCTAGTACTGCTGATGGCTTGAAATTTAAACTGCTGTGAATTCCTGAGTCATCCTATTCCAGCAGCTGTTGCTTCTGGGTCTCTGCTAGGCACCTACAGTACTCGGTGTCTCTTGGAATACTGGTACAGTGCTGTCTTGGGAGCGGCTTTTTTCCGGCCCTAGACCAAATCAGGAGCGTCCAAGAAGTCAAACTGCGGCTTGCCAGAAGATGTCAGCCTTGCATGTGTAATGTGTGCAAGAGGCGATGGCAGTACCGCTCCTACAGCTTTGCTGTCTCTCTAACCCCACTGAATTGCTTCTGGTGCTCTGTGAAAGGCAGCACTTGGATGAAGCTTTGTCTTGAGGCTGCCAGGCACTGGGAAATGACTCCAGGCACTGGCCTTGATGTTGCTCACAGTGCTGCCTCTTTGAGCTGCTTGAAACAGAAAATGCAAGCTCCCTGACAGACTGCCTGGATAAATGGCCTCGGATGGTCCTAACAGTGGGCTAATAATCTGATAAACAATCTGTTTCATGCGTCCTGATCTGTTGTGTGCCACTAGTAACCTTTTAATAGTAATTTAAGGCAAAGCAAATGATTCCTCTTTAGCACTTGCCGCTGGTTAATATCTTCTTATAAAGCTAAGACAAATGTGCAGCAAACAACTTAGTTTTTCAATACTGAATTTTTTGCTTCCAGTAAAATTCTTCTTGGAGGGAAGGGTAAGATTTTGTTTAGAGTCCCTGTCAGATTGGGTGAGAAAGCAGCTGGCATTTGTGATCTCTAAAAGTTACAGATATTGAACCTAGTAGAGTTTGATCACTCCAGTAGTAGTAGTATTTTAATGATACTCTGTCTGAAAATGTTAATTTCTGGTAATCCAGTGAATATAGGATTTCTTAATATAACCTTGATCTGGGGGATAAAACAACCTCTCTTCCTCCTGAAAAATATGCCTGCCTATGCACCCTGCTCTTTATGCATGTAATAGTAAATTGAAGGTCATTTTACAGCAGTATGGTTCATCTCTTTCATCTTCACATTTTCTCATAATGGCAGATTCAGAGGGGTGGCTGTCACTGCATGGCAGGATGAACAAAATGGATGTGTATCATGTGATACGGCAAAAATGTGGCTACAAAAGCATCTATTGACCTCCAAGTTGAGTAGGTTCTGTATTTTATGACCTATGCAATCATTAGCTTCAGAAATGCATTATGGTATGAAGAGGCACTTCAGAATATTAACCACTCGGACCGAGGATATCCTGTGTTCTCTACTGCTCTCTTGATGTACATGAGTGACTGTGGTGAGCATTAGCTTTTGGAGGAGAAGGAGAAAGTCACATGCTGAGGAAAATTGAGCATCTCAAAAACTCATGGGTTGTTGGTTGCCTTTTTTTTTTTTAACCTTAAAAGCTGTCTTGTCAAAATCACACAAAATTCAGATTTATTTTCTTTGGTTGCATATGTAACAAACTCTAGACTGACTTATATTTGGATGACTTTGAGGGAAAAAGGAGGGGAGGGAACAAAGAGAATAAAAATGTCTCAGGGGTACAAAGGAGCCTGTGCACTAATGAAAAATTAAGTAAAACACAGGCTAACCTCTATTGGGAAATGGGACACCTTTACTTGGGATTTGTTAATATATTCATTTGAAAGCAGGGAACTGTAATAAGGAGAGTGAGAGAAGGTAGATTCCATGGCTTCTCTGCTCTGCAGTTCAAGTTAGAAGCTCTTGCCGTTCATTTTAAGCACTCCAGAACTAAGATGTAGGAGTAACGAGGGCTAAGTAGAAGAGGACAAGACGTAACTTATTCTGTTTCCTTTTTGTCTCATTTCTGTGATTCTCTGTTGGATACAATACAATCAGCCAAAATTGCCAGTTGGGAAATCTAGGCTGAGCTTGAATTATAGAAGCGTTGTGCTTGTACTGTCAGAACCTTCTTAGAGCATCTCTACTGTGTGATTGGATCACAACATTTGTGCTGGGCACCCTCGTGGCCAAGGTACTGAAGGAAAAACCGAACATTAACAAAGTGGATGTGGCTCTCAGGCACTCTGCAGGCATTTTCTCAGTGTAATTATAACGTTTTCATGTAAGGTGTGTCACTTGACTTAGCTGATCTCAGCTAAAGTTTCTTAACAACTTCAATTTCAACACAAACTTTCATCCTAGAGCAGAGAAACTTTGGAGAGGTAGGAAACTGATCACTTGTGATTTTTACGCTCTTCTTTGCCAGTAACTTTTCCTTGCCAACATAACCATATCCAGCTGAGATTGCTGTTATTTGCTGCCTCGATGTGAGAGATTTATATTGTATGCAATTTTGTGAAAATTGCCTTTTTGCTCTTTGTGTCAATTATTACATTTTCCCCTCAAGTTTGCTGTATTACTCCTTTGTTTCTTGTTAAATGACCCAAGGACTACCAAGTAGGTCTGTGTGACCCGAGGTCAGGCAGTGCCTTGGTACAACAATTGTTTTAAATGATAAGAGAAGCAGTTATTGTGGAGGTTCTGTTTAGGTTATGCAACTGGTTGAAAATGGATGTTACAGTGCCTCTAGATTTTACTCCTACTGTATTTAAATTCTTCTGTATAATATCTGTCAGAGGTTACATTGAGTTTTTGGAGACTTATTGGTATTTCTGCAAAATAAGGGGGTTTTTCCTCAAAAAACCCGTCAACTCTACCAGGCTCATGGCTCAGAGTTGCCCATTAAGAGCTGTAGGGATGCTATGTGGCTTGAAGTTCTTGTGTTGCTTCATGTGTGTTCATGTTTTCCAGCATAAGTGGTGTAAGAAATGCATTGTCCTTTTATTTTAATCACAATCCGTGTTGTATATTTTGGTCCACTGTATTGGCTGAATTCTCTGGTGGGGTAAACATGAATTAAGTTGGTGTTAGGAAGAGGTATAGACTTGACATAATGGATTAGACCTTTGAGCTTCCCTGTAACAATGACAGTATCTCCAACCATAGCTGATACCTCACAGGGTAGTGATGTCAGACAGGTTCTTTAAAGCCTTTTGCAATCCCAATGCATACTTTACTACCATTGAAAAAGAAAATTGAACATTCCAGTTGCTCAGAATTTAAAAGAGAGAAATTCTCACCTTGAGAAATAGATGAGTGAGAAATGCTTGTTTGAGATTAAAAAAAGGACTTTTTATTTACTAGTATTGGAGATTTACTTGAACAAAACTGTAGCCTATGGAGAGCTGTAAAAAGTACTACACATTTCTGGCAATTGTGGAAAAACCTCAAATTTCTGAGTTCTTGCAGATACTTCTGCTATCTCATTATCCTAATTAGAATTTACTGAAGTCATTCATTTAGTCAATTATTATTCAGTTATTCTGAGTATTATTCTGCAGTGGTAGCTTGGTACTTTCCACAGTAAACTTGTTTAATTGGCCTTAATTACATGGTGTATTGAAACATTCTTTTTTGGGTTTTTTTTAGAGGAACAGGACAGAACAGTGCTAATGGCAAAACATATTGCTTGGATTTATGTAGAGGATTTTCAGGGCAGTTTTCAAAATGTGGGGGTTTTTTTCCAATTGTTTTATGTACAGTGATCAGTCTGGTTGGAAAGGTTTGCTCTATAATGGCTAGACTACTCTGAATGTGTTCTTAGTCTTGGATTGAATGGAAACGTGTATACAGAATGTATGCACATACATAACTATAGAATGTATAGTTAAGTGGAAGGTTAACCCTGAACACTGGTACTGTTTGGTTTGTCATGGGAATATAAGCATCATTTTGGAGCAAAATAAATTCAGATTAATGCATTTTAGTTTTTTATTTCCTTATGTAGTATAAGAAATCAAAGATATTGCACTATCATAGGATGAATGCAATCATTCAGTGTAAACTGGGGTTTATCCAATGAAAGTTACTTGAAGAAATAACCATATCAGGCAGTTTTAAGCAGTTTGTTATAGGGGTGTACCTTTATAAATCCCTGAGTTAAAGAAATACAGTTATTCTGGTCCTCTTAAACTGGAACTGAAGTAGCTTCCGTTGGGTAGAAATAATTGCTGTGTAGTCTCAACAGTCATGTAGGGGTGAGCAGCTGTGTGTATTGAGGAAATCACAGAAATATTGTTGACTAATGTAAAAGTAGGAGGCACTTGAAAGGAGGATTGTGAATTTTTGGCAAATAAATTTGCAGAAAAGTGATTTCCATTAGAGTGTCTAGTGGGAAAAATAATATATTCAGTTGGATTTTGAGTGGTTAGTGGTAATTTTCCTTTCTGTTTGGATACTGTGGTCTTGCTTAGCAAATGTGCTTCATCAGTTGGCTGGACAGCAAGCCAGTCCTTCAGAAATTGCACTGTGTTTCTGAAACATGAGGAGGGAAAAAGCTATTGGAAGTGATGCTACTTGAATAGATGTTCAACGATCCCTGTTTGCAGCAACCTTCCAGCACATTTCACTGAAAGGAGTGAAACTGAAAAGATGGGTTGCTGCCACTGAAATCAAGATGCCAGTTTCCATCGAGTCAACAGTAGCAATCCTATTTGCTTTCTTTTTACTTTGTCCTTCATAGTTCCCTTGCTGTCATCAGGAATGAAAGGCCCAGGGAAAAATGCTCTTTTCTTTTTCTTGGAGACTTAAGTTTGATGTGCGAATAAGTTCAAGCTTGAACTTTTAAACTCACCTTTAGACTTCTGTGCTTTCTGCAGGTTGTTCTTAACAGCAAATGTTAAGCAAAAAGAATTCACCATGTGATATATGAAACAAGACTTTAATAATAATAAAGAAGGATCAGATGGTGAAATTTGTAATAGCTCTGATGAACTCAGAGTAAACTAGCTGTTTTCTCTAGCTATATACAAGAAAGTAAAAATATGTTGAAGTCAATTTAGAAAGACTAGGTAAGTAATCACTAATGAATACATCTTATATTTCCTGTTTGACTTGTTCAAGGATACCTTTGTATTTTCTTTTTCCTTGAATTAATTTATTGTCTTCAAGTTGCTGACTAAGGTTTTGTGAATATCTTGCAACCTAGAGTTTACTGTGAGCAGTTGGCTGGGACTCTATTCCTTAAGCACTACGCAGGCTGTGTTGATTTAAAATGTCATATGACCCAGCTATCTTTGATTATGTAACTTTCACCAGAACCCTAAGAATTGCTATCTGCGGAGCAAGTACACTGGGTAGGGAAAAGATGCTTTAGTCAAATCACCAAGGTGCAGCATATCAAACATGGCTTGTTATGATGCTAGGAAAAGTAGCCCTTATGATATTACATATGGAAGGTTGCTGACGTAGCACAGCTTTTGTACTGGAGGGGATTGCAAATCAGGGGCAGGCCTGATTGCCACCTCGCTGTGGAAAATGGAAATCTTCAACCAGCAAAGCAGTTCTAATGTCTTTGATTCATAAATGCTGCTTCAGTGCAACATGAGTCATGAGGCAGCAGCCCATCACTCTGTAGTCCCTTGTTCCTCTGGGAGATAGGATGTGTACTTGGTGATCTGTCACTGGGGATTGCCTGCCCATAATGTAACAGAAAACACTATCCCTGCTTCCTCCCCTTCCCTGTAATTATTAGAATTTGTTATGTATTACATAATCTCAGAGAGGAGAATGGCCTAAGGTTACCTGACCTAAAAGCTGGAGTTTGAGTATAATCTCTTGTTTGGGCTGTCCTTGTTTGGATACTTTTCTTTTATTTTTGTTGACTTCTTCCCCAGACCCCGTAATTTTTTGCATGGAAATGGAATACAACCTTAAAACTGGCCAGTGTGTCTTAATCTTGGGTGGCTTTCCTCTTGATCATCAGTGTAACCACTAACCCCAAGCATTTCAGCTTCTAAGCAGATTTATGCGAATGTCTTTAGAAAGAAAATCCTTGTGAGGTGAAAATCTTCCTGGGATAAATTATGTCACAGCTAATGGAACAGACAGCTGAGAAAAGTCAGTGAGTCTCAAACAAATGACAGAGCTCTAAAGCTCTGAAATAGTCTGGAGGGCCTTGAACCACACAGACTTTTTGCAGGAGAAAGCAAGCTGTGGCAACTACTCTGACAACTTGTTTTGCTTTTATTGCTTTTTCTCATTTCTGTAACTCTGAAATGATGGGAGACAAGATAGGAGGGCAAAGTAGTTCCTTTCTGTTATGTTAAAAGGTTGTTACACTTGACAGTTATGTGCTGTTTTTCTGTGTTTGAGATCTTGCCTGAATGGATTTATAGTAATCACTGTTACGTATCAGTCAACAACTAGGATATTTTTAAGTCTGTTAGTCTTTGTGCTGTAGAATAAGTAACTCAAAGTAAAAACTAGTCATGAGGAACAGTTGCTCAGTTATGGTAGCCTACACCTTTTCCTTTTAATCCATATTTGTCTTTCATTGCAGTGATGCTTTATTTTTGTTTCCAATAATCCTGTTTCCAATGGAAGGGTATTGCTTTCAGTCTGAGTGCAGTTTTTGCTATATTCTATTTGGTCAGGGATAGCTCTCCCATTATTTTCCATGACCAATCACATTTTGCATATAAGAGGTAGTGACAATGTGGGCTTTTTCATCTGTCTGGCAGAAAAAACTACCAAACATTTGTTAAGGTTTGTGTTTTATGGGAACGGGTTACTCTGTTGTACTTAATAGTTGTAATGGAATGACCAAGCAGATTGTGGGTAAAGATACTTTTGGGTTGAGGTGGTTACGCAATTAAATGAATAAAATATGGCATTTCCTTATGTCTAATATGTTGAAAGCTTAGAGCTTTTTTAGGAGGAATTAAATTAAATCCATAAGACACTCTTGGCCGAGTTAACAAAGTCAAAATTATGCATCACCGCTACTTCTGTCCATTTACGTCTTGCAATAAATGTAAAAAGAAAGTGGTCACTATCACTCAGAATGCTATGCACAGAAATGTGACAATAACCTGGCTGGTGTAAGCATTTATAGTTCTAAAAAAGTGGAAATAGATTTAAATCCTATTACAGGTTTAATTACCAGACAAATATAGGGTAAAGTAAAACTCAGAAAGTTGTCATAAATTGAGTTTTATTGGGTTTTTTTAGTTCCTGAACGTCTTTTAAAGAAAGTCAAATCACAGGTAATTCTGGTTTCTCATAGCTGAAGCACAGTCAATAAGAAAAAAAGGAATTTTTTGCTTATTTAGAGCTATGCAGGTTCAGAGAAATCTCTTGCCAATGGAAAATGTGAATTCGTGCCTTTTTCGGACTTGCCTATGTGCTCTTGCAGTGTTGTGGGTATGCAGCGTTTAGCAGGTGTAGAAGGTAATGGCTCTGTCCTGTTTTATGAGCTCAGAGCTCTCGGAGACCACTTGTAGCTACGCATCCTTGAATCCTGCTTGCTGACTCCCAAATTCAAATCTCAAATTTGTGTGGACTGGCTTAACCCATGAATAACTGACACAGTAAGTGAGAGCACTCAGGCTCAAATACTGTCTGCTTTTCTCTAGCTCTAGGGGCAGATTAGGCAGCACTTAAAGTAATTTTTCTGTTTTGAGTCCTTCCACTCTTCTAAAATTCACTCTCTAAACAAGTTGGCCACTTTGTTAATGATCATATTGGTACTAAGGCTGTCTTGTGGCAGTAATGAATTATACTATCTTCAGAACATGGAATAAGGTTTTTTTCTTCATCTTCTTAAGTGATTTGGAAAACACATTGACCAAAGTAAACTTATTGCCATCAGTGAGACGAGAGATAATGGTGTGCTTACAAAAGAAAACAGTGCTCAAATTTTATACTTTTTAGTAGGTGTTTTTTGCAATTCCTGTCTTCCAAGTGGCCAAGGATCAGAAGAGAGTTCCTGACCTTGTGCAGTTTTGCAATTCACAGATGTCCAGCATGATTTAGGATTTTAGAATTAAATGGTTTGAGTTTGCTAAGTTGTAATTGAGCTGTTAGATTTCATTCACTAAACATAGTCTGGTCAAACAACTGACCCGTATTTTGGTTGGTCATTTGATGTTCTGAAAAATAACCTGCCTTGTGAAATGGAAAATTGAGGTCAAGCCTTTTATGTGCCTCATTCAAAGGAGCTTTTCACTCAAAATCACTTGAACTGAGCCATGTCTTGGTATTGTGGGGGGGTTTGTCTAGAATTAAGGGTTATGGTTTATCGTCTTTAAAACTTATTTCAAATATATTTTTCTGTTAAATTCTCAATGAATATCCTAATCTGAAAGTACACGTAGTTGTGATATTTGCTGTGAAATTTCTGCTTCTTGTTCAAAAGGTCTGTCTGACCTGGTATTGACAAAGTTTGCCTTTTTGTCTGGAAAGGTCCTTGATGGCGTTTGGTTAGGTATTGTCTCTGCCCCATTCCAATACAAGCTTGTGAAAAAGCGTCTGTTTGCCACACCACCTCTTAGGAGGTCAGAGAGAGCTTTTAGGGGTCTGTACTGATGTTTCTTCTCCCTTGTAACACTGCATTGAGAGCAATTTTGCACATTTTGCTTCATTACAAGGAGATACTTCTTTGGGTAGGCAAGGAGTTACTTACAATGTGTAAAACCTGCCTTCACTTCCAGGTATAACTATGATAAGGAAAGGACTGTGAAAAGCAGCCCTGTTAAGTTCATGTTTTGGAGTATCAGTTGGCACTGACAGTGTGCCTCATACAGTTACTCAGTGGGCTGATGGGGTTTGGTACCAAAGCACTGGGTCTCTTGTCCTTAAACTATTGATGGTGTGACTGAACTGCTCCCCGCTCTGGCTGTGCAGTTTGTGTTCTTGATAAATATCCCGTGCTCAGGAAAACGCGATTTTATCAGCTACTGCTGCTAAAGTAACTTCAATTACTTATCTTTTTGAAGTAAGATTTCTTGAAAGCATCAAGAAAACAGTATTTTATCTCTTTGTAGACAGTAATGTATAGTGGAGAGAAATATTTCAGCTGTGTTTCAAGTAAGAGTCACTAAAGCCAGATGCCTAGGATGTTAGTGGTAGTTTATGCTGTAAATTCATGCACGTCACACCAAACCATGCACTCTGTGTTGGTAACGTTGATACCATTGCTGGTTTCTAAAAAATATTTGGATTTCTTCATAAAGAAATAGCTTCTGTGAAAGTTGACTCAGCTGTTTTAGAAAAGTTGTTTTGCTTCCTTTTGGATTCACTGGGATGTTCTAGAAGCTCTTTGGAAAAGTAATGTGGTACAAACTGGCCACACTTGTAAATAAGTTGTCAATATACTTCAGGTATAGAAGTTGGAGAATAATTTCCCTCTTTGGAGAGTTGATCTGATTTCATTTCAGGAGGTAGAAATATTCTGATGAGTGTGTTGCTTATATTGAAGTGAAGTATATAGCCTTGTAATGGAAAGATTGCTGTTAAAACATCTGAAGACCAGCCTTCTATATTTCTGGAAAGTAAGATAAAGCAATTTTACTGTGATTTATGAACCTTGAGGAAAAGTAGATGCTGAAAAGGTACCATTAATGTTATGTTACCTAGCAATCAGCAGTAATGAGGTAGAAAACCAATTTGTGATGCATTTTGTGGTCACAATTTTTGCAAATGAGCCTTCAGTAGCAGAGCTAGGTAAACCATTTCTGCCATTGTCTTGGACATGAGATTTTTGAAGTTTTCTTTGGTGTTTTGAGTTACTGTTTTGTTACTGCCTATGGCAACTTTTATTGTGATCCTATGATGCTCTAAAAGAGAGCACACTTATTCCTATGTTTTCAAATGACCCAAGAGGCTTTAAGTTCACCTTTGAAGGGCTACAGAAAAATGAATTTAATCAAATCTTTCAGGTTTTGTTTGTATGCACATGATTGACTAGAAGAAGTCTTGGTAATTAATTGCTATTTCTGATCCACAGGCTGCTTTTCTTAAGACAGGCAGTGGATCAATACATGCTTTAGATGTTTACAAATCAGTATATTAATGGCACTCAATTGTGCGTTTATTCTCACTGGAGCCGTGACACAAATGCCCAGGAGAAATACCCAGCATAGAGCAAGCAAGACTAAATGTCACTGGTCAGAAAGGAGGAATGCTTGAGAAACTGCTTAAAGCCTTCTCTCCTGTCCCTTAAAGTGTTGGAGCTGTGCCCTCATGTCCTTTCCCAAGTTCCTTGGCTGTTTCAGGTGTTCTTGAAATCACTGATTTGGATTACATGGTGAGTGATGGATTTAAACCTCCTGCAAACTAAACCTAAATGTCAGTCTCAGGTAATGCAAAGCAAGTAAATTGCAGGGACAGCCTCAAATTGCTGATGTCCACCAACAGAACTAGCTAGAGGCAGAATGCTAATTACAAAAAATAAGTCATTCTAAAAGCATAAAGGAGAAGCCATTTTCAGAGAGGATTAAGGCCAGTCTTTGAGAGAGGACAATTACTAGGATGACCTACAGGAGTAGCATTTGAAATAGTTGCCTTGTACAGCAACTGCACTTTGAAAGGAAACTGTGTTCTACCCTTTCTGACAGTATACTGAATGTAGTGAATGGTGAAATTAAATGTGGAAAATTCTAAGCAATTCTTAGCAAAGACAGAGTTTTCTACACCCAAATAGAAGGATTTGCAATTCTGCATGAAATCCATGAGGGCCTTTGCTACCAGTACTTCCCCTGCTTAAAATGGATGTAGATATCAGGCAATATGGGCATTTAAAATACTGACTGGGTAAATCAACACACTCTACACAGAGCGGTTCCTGTGTATCAGTTGCCTTATGGGAAGGGTCAATGAGAAGCCACTGCCCTTTGTTCCTCACAGTTTGTGCTGTGGAGCTGCTGATGTGCAGATATGCTTGTCTGATTTTCTGTGAAATGCTTTGGATCTTACAGACATGGATCTAGTGGGTTTGGATTACAAAAATAACTCATTCCTTAAAGCCATGGCACAGTTGATTTTAGACTTGACTGCTATCCTACATTAACATGTTTGTAAGGAAGCTGTATGGAGTACATGAGCAGGCAGAAATGACATCCAACTACAAAATTGCCATTGTTATGCCTGATGTCATGCACGTTCAGATGCATAAATATAGGCAGTGTACAGCAGTTAATTTTCCATCTTGCTTTTTCTATGATATGTAAAATACTATGGTTTCTGGTTGTGATTGAGATACGTGAAAGCATACATGTAATTACTGGAAATGAAGAGCAGCTTTAATGATGAAGCTACTTGGATACTTGCAGCTGGAAAAATTATTAACATTTTATAATTAGGTTGAGTCCACTCCTCTTTATGGGAGTTGGGAGGGACAGTAAAATTCAGGTCTGTATTTTTTAAAGACAAATAGCTGATTAATAGAGAACTTCAGTCAGGAACTTGAGAGAAGTGCTTACCTATGGTTAAGTTAGTCCAATGTAGTGTGTAAAGCTTGCACATGTAGTGTCTCTTCAGTAAATGCCTTCTACAAACATGAGACCAAGAGTGTTTCAGCTGGTGTATGAAATAGCTCAGTCACAATTATGTGCTAGTAAATTAGTGTCTCATCATCAAATAAAAGCCAATGGCTTTTGTCATTGATTAATCAGTAATGCTTGAGCACTGTGTCATCCTGAAGTTGTGGCACTGTTTAGAAATCAATCATTAGCGGACCTAGAGGTAGGACAGACTGCGTGAGTTGTAGGACACGGCTGTCATTTAACTGAAGGGGGAGCAGCTTTTAGTGTAACTTAATGATACTTGCAGTTCTTAGGTTTGGTAAAAATACACAGGTATAAATCAGCCCCTTTCAAGTAACTGCAAATTGCAGTGCATAAATCTGTATCTCCAAGTCTGCTATACTATCCTACCACTTGTAACAAATGTTAGGCTTGAAATAACAAGTGTTTGTGAAATGGATTTAGAAAAGTTGCCTTATCATTGAATTTTTATTTTCTCTTAAAGCCTTTGACCTTTGGCACTGCTATTTTTTTATAGGGGAAGGTGTTTTCCAGTAGGCAGTGTTTGTGTGGCTGCGCATGCAAGTGTGTGCACACACAGCCTGGTGTGGCCCCTTGTTTGTTTTGCAGGTGTCCTGTTAGGTTGGCTGTTTCATTCTCCTTCAGCTGTAGGACAGAATTTTCCCATTGACTTTCCCCCCCCTTAAACTGTCTTTCTCCATCCTTTGAGGTGTTGCTGTGCTTCCAACCACTGTGCTGCAGTCTCGTTGTTACATTTAACAGTCTGTAACTAGCCCAGACACAGAAGTCTGGGTTTTCTGGTTCAGCATGATTTCAATGATGAAAAGGCGTAGTAATTCCCCCTCGGTTTATCTGCACTTAGTACTGTTTGATCCTGAGACTTAATCAGGAGTGTATGACATGGCTGTGTTTTCCTGCTCACTTTGCTTGATTAGTGACTGATCTGATTTCCCCCATGTTTTGATTAATTTTTGAACAGAAGTATGCTTAGGTTTATAACTTAAAGAATAAATTATGGTGGCTTGTATTTCTGTCTACATGTTCTAATCCTTTTGAATGTCTAGATGTACTAAACAAATCTGTAGATATTGCATCTGCCCTTCTGTGACGATTACTCCAGCGAAGACACAAATTTTTTGGTTTTATAAGCTGCTGTTTTACTTTGCAATAAGTTTTTGAATTACTCCTCCAGAAGGTTACTAAAGTAAGAGGTTTATAGCTTTTATTGTCTTTCTATTATATGGACAGTTAATGGAGAAGCAGGTACAAAGTATTGAAAACTTGGGTTCTAATGTAAAAATGGCATCAAACCTAGTCTTTCCTGAATGCAATTATTAAGGTATAGTCATATTTAAAAACAAAACAAGCATTAAAACCCAAAGCAAAATCCCCCAAGTCACAAGTAGGTATACAAGGTAGAAGTGAAGGAAATTAATATTTGAGAAGACCAGTGAATGCAGCATAATGAGTATGACAAAATCTCCTGGGCAATTGGGTGTGTGTGAGAGCCAAGTCTGTGCCATTGATTTATACTGAGTTTATTGGACAAACTTGGAAAGAAAGACTGCATTGTCATTGAGAAATGTAAATTGCTGTATTTCATTCCCCTCGAAGGGAAAACTTGTCTCTTCAGGAATTTCCCACTCCGTATTTATAGCTGATTCTATCACTCCTGAGTTAAGTTACTTTCCAAATTGTCTTCATATTTAATATTTTTTTTTTAAAGTTGACTTTTTGCTATAGTAATTCAAAATGTAATGCTGTTTTGTCTGGTCGCAGTCAAAGATAGTTATGTTTGTACAAGAAATTGTTTCATTTCCAAGGAAAACTTGTTACAGGAGAATTTATAAGTGAAATGATTATTTAAAGCTGCTTGTCACAAGAGGAATTAGCTAGAGATTAACCTGCTGGAGCAAGACCTTTTTTTTTTTTCAGCTTCTGTTTAGACCTCAATTTTATTATTCCCTTTTTTGGCATGAGTTCGTTTTCTTGTGTGCTCATGGATAATAGTGACATCTGACTTCTCTTCAAGTCACTTAACCTGCTGTGTTAGAAGGAAAGAGAAAGCTCTCCTGTTTCCATAAATATTTTATGGCTGATGACAGAAGAGCAGTGAATATGCCATATTGGGGGGTTGTATTTTTATTACGCTGTTTTGTTGTTTGATACTCATGTCTGTGTTGCAATGCCACTGTGAAAGAAATACATATTAATCCTTAAAAGCAATTACTTTAACTTTTAATATGCTGAGGTAAAAGTGAATTCTTATGCTATGTCATATCTGTTTATCAGGGATAATTTGATTGGCACAAATACCAAACACTGATTACTTGGCTGCTCTAACTGCCAAAGGGTTTCTGTACCTTGTCATATAAACAAGGTAAAGCTGTGGGTACCCTGGTACATCTGGAATGCCACTGAAACTTGACAGGCTTAAGTCACAGCACTTATGAGTTTTGAATGGAGTGATTTCTTTTCTGTAATGCCCTGTTCCATTTCACAAGTGGCATAAAGCATGAGTGAGGCCAAGTCTGATAAAAAACCACAGTACTTAAAACTCTAGCAAGACCAAGATCCTTTGAAAGTTAAGTTCGTGTATGTGGTACAAAAATCGGTATTTACATGTGTAGAAGTAATCCCTTTTTCAATTTATTTTTCTGTGTTTAGAAACTGTTGTCATTTTGCCACCCTGGTCAACACAGCACAGTATTTTGTGGGTTATGTGCTTTTTCTATTAAAATCTCATACTATTGTTTTAAATGTGCTGTATTTAACAAGATAAAGCACCTGGCTTTCAGGAGTAATTTCAATAACAAGTAGTATATATAAAGAATATTCAAGATGTCTCTCTGAAGGTAGATGTTCATAAATATTTTGGGGGACCTTACGTCTTTTGTAACTAAGTAGCGCTCAAACTATTTCAAAAACTAAATTTTTAAAATGCTGCTGTAATTAATGGTTATTAGGGAGCTAAATCCAACTAATTACCTGCCTAGAAGTGCCAATGCTGCTCAGTTTTCTGTATGTGCCTTTCCTAGTAATGCTTTTTGTGTTAGTGTTGAAACTAGAGGTAAATAGTTTACAGATAAAATAGAGCATCCTCTATAAAAGTGCTGCACTGGGGAGATGTCAGGATAGATCCAGTTTGGAAACAACCATTTGACTGTTAACAAGACCAAACAAAGTGTGTGACTCATGCAGTACAGCTGGCAATGGGGCTTAGAAACTACGCAGTGATTTTCCCAACCGTGATAGCCCTGGCAGCAGGGCTGCAGCACATTTTTGGTGTTGATTTCCTACAGGGCCATGTTTATGTTGGAGGCGGTGCACAAGCTGCTGTGTGGACATCAAATTATTCTATTGGTTTGAGGATTAATGAGGTTAAATTAGCTCAGTCATTTACTGCACATTTTATTGAGGTTCAAGCTGCTCAGACTGTTGCAGTTAATATAAGCAGCCCAGAATGTTGCCAGTTAAATGTAAGTTACCCACCAGGGATCCAGAGTTCATTATTGGAAGGAATAGGACAACTTTACTTGTGATAAAGTTGAACTTGTTGGGAATTCTCTTCCCTGTGTTATTTGATAGGCAAAACTGGAGAGAGTATCATTGATCAGCAGCGCAGCAGGATACCTCGATGATACGTTTAGGGGGATGTATTGCTCTCTTTATACCTGTTGTACAGATGGAAGTATTGGTGATTAAAAAAACTCCTTTGGGCCTTTGATTTGCATAAAAATAATATCCCATTCACTAAAGAAAAAACAAATTTGGAGTTAGAGGGAAGTGAAGAGCTAGGAATGAGTATCTCTGCTTAAAAACTAAACCCACTGGGCAAGAGAGTTGCTGTGGGGACACTGGCTCCGTCTTGGCTTCTGACTTACGAGGAAACAGCTGCACACAGATTGGTCCATCTTAGAGAGGTTTGCTCTGAAGATCTCATAAGTCTGTCACAAAATGATGTTTGTAGGAACTATGGTTAAATATGCTTCAGAAATGGTAGAAAAGTTTGGAAATACCCACCGAAGCGCAAGTTTAGGAGAGGTTAGGGAAGAAAATCATAAGTAAAATCTTTGATGTAAAATAAACTCTTGTTTTTTATCTTGGGTTACTTACATTCCGTCTAACTTTCGATGGGTTTTTGTACCTTGTCACACAAGAAGGGCAGTGCTGTGGTATGTCTGGAATGCCACTGAAAGGAAGAAGCAAGTAGGCTTGGCTTGTGGCTTTCATGCTCTGAAGGGAGCCTGCTTTTTCCTGCCTGGTTTTCAGTGCTTTCCAGGTTGAAGGAGAATTGCCCTATCACTGATGGGAGGTCATGTAAATGTTTGGGGTAGTTTTGGAAAGGGTGGAATCTCCTAACTGAGCAAAATATCTAGTGGTCTGTGGGTCTTGGAGCAGTACTGAAGGTGTAACTGCTGGGGATCATAGGGAAAAATCAGGTCTCTTAATTAAGAACAAGTAGTAGTTACTAAATAGTATTCTTAGACAAATGATTGATTTCTTCTAAAGGCATCAGATGCTTTTAAATGCTATTGATAAATTAAAAAAAAAGAAAAGTTTTGAGAGAAACTGAAGTGCCATCTTAGACCCAGAGGCTGAATATGTATGGTTTGTAAGAAACCAAATGCAGTATGTCAATGGCTTTCTTTTGGTGGGAGAAGGGGGTAAGGGGTCTGGTGGCACCAAAGCAGAGTAGGGCAGCACTCTTGAAAACTGTAGGCAGAACTGGATTTTGCTGAAACTTGGCCTCATCCTGAATGCAGGCACGACCCTCCCTGGGTCCCACAGGCAGTGAGTTTGGGTAGTATCTGGACAGCAGGGTAAGGCAGGTATTCCTGTGGTCGTGGCTGTAAGCAAGGTATCTCCAGGTGAACTGCTAGTGCAAATTACTAGAAAACTTTAATTGTGTTACCTAATACAAAAAAATGTCAAAAGACATTATTTTGAGTTGAGGTAATCTGTGAAGGTGTTTAACCAACACTATAATGTATTTTTAACAGACTATTAAGCTCAGTAAATTTCTAATAAGTAGAAACAACGGAACTGTTGGGGCTCTTGCATGCAGCCAAATCTGATGAATTTTACTCAAATATCTTAGTCTCTAATTCTATACCGTTCAGTAGGGCAAGTCATTTCAAATGAGGAAGATTTGGCTCATTTAGACAAAAGACAAATATGAATATGAGAAATGAGTATATATTCACAAATATGAGGTATTACCTTACAGCAATCAAGACTGTGCAACAAAGTGAATTTGAAGAGCCAAACCATATGTTGTAAGGTACTTAAAAGTACTCGATAGTGACTGAAAGTCTAGAGTAACTGTTATCTATCTTTTCTGGGCATGGTATTTCTTTTTTACCCTATTCCCATCCGTTAGAGTAGCTTGAGGGATTTCTTTCCTTGTGTTAAGCAAGCTTCAGAATACCTCACCCTCAGGTTTTATTGTTACATTTTGACTCTCTAACATTTGCTGCGTTCCTCCTGAGATCTCCAGGATCTTTTTCCCTGCGTGTTTTTGTGCTAAAGGCAGCCAACTGAAGTGTCTGTCAGAAGAGTTGGTCCCTCTTTGGGAACACCTGGAAGAGACATTCTTTTTGTCTTCATCTTCTTTCTTTTCAGAAATACTGCTTTTAGAGCTATCCTGATAATACTTTTTAAGCAAAAGTGAATTATATAATACATGGCGTAAATTGTGAGAATATAGGCTATGGAGCTTGTTAAATCTTGAGAGATGCTTGAACATCCCACATTGGGCAATTCTTTCCATTTCTGGATCTGTGGCTGCTGTAAAATGGCAGTGCTATAATTGAGTGCAATTATGTTGGATATGTCAAAGAGACTTTGTCTTTAGCTCTAAATCAGGAAGCCAGAATGATACTGTATTTAAGACTTTGTAAGTTTTCCGAAGCATTATTTTTGTTGGTACTGGGTGCTTGCTGTATTTTTTTACAATAAATTGCCTTTTTTTTTTGAAGTTCAAAGAATCTCCATTGGTGGGGGGTTGGTTTGGTTTGGTTTCGTTTTGGTTTTTTTTTGTTTTTGTTTTTTGGGGGGTTTTTTGGTAGCTTATTTGCTTTCCCATTTACATGCATATAGAAAAACCACTCAAAAGCTTCTGAGGAGCTTGGTGGTCCAGCAGGACAGTTGATGCAGTCAGTGACAACAAAGCCAGCACATTTGCAGGTCAGACAGTTTGGACTGAGTTCAGGAAGCAACCTTGAACATAAATTGTCTTCCTCATGAAAATGATGTCAGTGAGACTATTTTATAATGGCCTTTCTGTGACTCTTGTAACAGCTTCTGCTCTTCATGGGTTTCTTCCCACATGAATGAGGACAAGATTAAATCTTGGGCAAAAATTTATGGAATGTTAGAACAGCTCTGTCAAAAGCTCAGTAATACTTGAGAGCTTTGGTTACAGGTTTCAAAAGTTGCTTGACACTGTTACATTTTAATTTATGATGACTTTAAAGGAAATGTTTTCTGAATAAAACTTAGCATGTTCTTAATTTTTGTAAAATTCTGTTGCAGAATTTCCCCCCTCTAAAATTATTGCTTTTTTTTCTGCTCCAGTGTGAGGGAGATAGCCATTTATCTGTGTGGAGCATGTGGAAAAAATTGATACACTTGTGCCAAAGGTGCCATGAATATGCAATTTTGTTAAATAGTTGGACATAAGGAGTTAGTAGAATTACTTGTGTCTTCCTGGTGGTTGAAGCCTGACCAGAAATTGTCTTCTGCATGTGTTCCAAGCCAAGCAGTTGTCATTTATATGCAGTTAATTAGTGTAATATCAAGCCTAAGGTGACATCTCAGCAGTGCTCTCCAGCTTCAGATCAGGGTTGTGCTTTTCTACGTTCCTGTGGCTCCTGGCTGCCTTTAGGTCTGGACAATGTTCATGTTTTGCCTGTTATACTAATGTTGTCCTGGGTTTTTTTTACCCAAAATTTGTGATGTCTGCACGGTTGGAATGGTGGTTGTTACTCTGCTTAAAAATGCAACATTTGTGAGGGTTACAGGAGTTGTTGGAACTTGAAGTGTAGGAAAAAGTGATCTTGTGGAAAACTGGCATCGCTCTTCAATACAGCAGATCAAAAGAACTGCTAAGTCTTGTACTCTCCTTTTTGTTTGCCTGTTGGTCTTAAAATTGAGCTTGCTTTAGAGACTCTACACCTCTAATTATGGAGCTATCAATCTGTAGTGCCTGGCTGGGTACATCAATAGCTTGAAGGAAATTTTGGAACTAATTGTAGCTTGCTGGGAAAAGGCCTAGAGTAAAGAAAAAGATGTTTTTAACGCTTTAAGTCCCTTACCATGTGCTGTTTATCCTCTCTCAAAGCTTGTTTGTCTGTCTACAAGCAAGAACTTAGAATTGCAGAGGGTGCCATATTTGGTTTATCAGTTGGATATCCACTTTGGATTGTGTCTTATAACAAGCATACAAAATAAGTTGGTAATTTTGGCGCATTCTGACTTTGGAAATAGCCATAACTGGTCAGAAAGATCCATCTGTCACCACTGAAATTAGGCGTGTCCACTGTAACAGAATGGCTGCGTTTTTCCATCTTCAAAATTAATTTAGAAATGTATGCTAATAAAATCTGGGTAAGAAACTCTTAATATTTGACTGTGAAAGCTTGTTTGAAGTTGGTAATTGACATTTCTAACAGCAATTACTACTTCTTGTACGTGGAAAGATTCTCCATTGGGTGTGAAGGCAGAGAAACCAGGTTCAAAATAAGTTGGAACTTGTAATAGTGTCCTTTGTTTCTATAATACAGAAGAGCAATGCGATGTGATTTGTGGCCGTCGTTGTTTCAGCACATAAAAATCCTCCAGTTTGAGTCTTGTATTGCACAAACTTTTATTCTTGACTACCGGGAAAGGCCATCTAAGTTTTAGGTACAAATTTCTTGGGATTTTTACAGTTCCTGCCCTGTGTCACTCATATGTCAGGATGCAGAATTAGGTTTGAAATTGCCTAAAATTTTGATGCTGTTGTGCACGCAGTGTGTTCCTGCTGATTGTCAGTAATGATGTGCTGTGGAAAATTTTACTCTCTTTTGACTGTGCTTGTTGTAGAGAGCTTGCTCTCTATAGAGCAAAGAAGGTTGAGGCCTTCGTATCTTAGCCCTATAAGGAGAAGGATGAGGTGGAAAAACCATCAAACCTATCACATGTATATTTAGAAATCATGAACTCTGATTTCTTCACATTTTCCTGTTGGAATAAGTCAGCTACACCTAATGACAAGTGGGTTTTCTGGAGGCGCTGAAGTGTGGTGACAGGAAGTTTCTCTGAGTGACATCTTAGGCATAAAGGGTCCTCATGCATGCCAAACACGGGGGAGAGAGCAGCAAGAGTCTGACAGCATGGTAGGAAAGGGAGTGGGCAGAACTGACACAAACCAAATAAGGGTTTAGCAGTGTAGTACCACTGAGCAGGAGCAGAGGGTGAAAGATGGACAGTAATTGGGGAACCAGAAAAGTGATGGTTTCCTACAGTGAGGTGCAAGGTACTTGTGGCATTAGGAGATGGAGCTGCATTGGACTTGCAGGGAAATTACAGGTGTGGGACTAATGATGAAGGATTTTGTTGAATGGTGTTTGCTTTCAAATGAAAAGGCTGAATAAATTTAGGAAAAGGAGGGCAGACAAGCCCTACTTCGTTCTTAAACTAATCTGATATTTCTCTTACATCAAACACATGTCAAGATAAAAAAATAATTTTAGCCAGAAATGGAAATTAAAAGTTTTCAGATAGCAGTACAGTGGAAGATCTACAAATAGTCCCTGTATGTAGGAGGGCATGAACATTGTGTTTAGGTAAAAGTTCCCTTTTTGACTTGAAGATTGCTAATGTGACTGACTTGTCAAGTAGATCAGGCTCTAGTTTGAGGGAACTGTTTTTTGCCCTTTGCATTTTAATTTTTCATTGGGTAAAAAAGTGATTTGTGGCAAAGTCATTGTAGTAAAGATTAGCCTATTCTCAATTTTTGTGTTCTAGAGAACATTTTTTTTGGTGCCGTTTTCATACCTTGATACACTAAATGAGGACAGACAGGTGTTTGTGCGTGTAGTATTCTTTGTATTAGAGCTTGATTTGAAATGTTTGCCACTTTGGAAAAGAGAGAGTGAAGGAAACTGGCTGCAGATTTTGGGGTGGCTCACGAGCTTTACCTTTGCATTAAAAATAGAGAATTACGCATCTGGTAAATCAGTAGAAAAAACCTGGTATTTTGTAACACTGAACAAAATCCTGTATCTTATGCAGGTGGCAATTCTTCATTGGGTTGGCTTAAATACTGTTCTCTTTAATTTTGTGTGATTGCATTAACAATTTGAGTATTGTTAGCTGACTTTTAACTTCCCGATGTCTGCTTTTCCTTTTCCATTCCATACTGAGTTGGATTGACATAGTTCTGTGTTTACCTGCAGTTGTTTGTGTGTGTAATGTTTAGACACTCATGTAAAAACCAAAACCCTCATGTAGAGTGGTGGATGGTTATGAAGGGGTTCTCTTCTATATCACAAACCTGTGTCTTAACATAGAAATGCCAAATTTAAGTAAAACAGTTTCCACATAAAGTGGAAACTTGAAGCGACTTAGAGTTTTATTTGCTGCTTCTGTGGGCTGAGAATTTTCTCTTTTCTTTACCTTTATATTGATATCCTCTGGAACTTAGCTGTGATCCTTCAGATAGGCTGTAACAGGATATTTTAATGCCCTCTGGATTAGACATTCGTGATGTGATATTGATCACTGCAGCTTTGAATGATCATTACAGGTATGACCTAATGCATTAAGCTAAGTTTGATGCTGGATGATAACCCCTGTTTTCAGGTTAGAGCAATTTCCTTTGGTTATACCAGGAAATTAGAAAAGGCAGAGTGGCAATGAATAATGTGACTTGTTTTGCTTAGTTGGGGAAATAGTACTGTGTTCTGCTGTGTTTTCAAAAAACCAGTGCTTGCTTTATTTTTTTTAGGTTGTTTTTATGCTTTTGGGAACTCAGGGATGAAGCAAGATACTATCATAGAAGTGAAAAACTTTTCATACTAGAAGTAACATTAAAACTCAAACGATTTATAGGGGAACTCTTCTTACTTTACAGTCCTTGCAGTGTTCTCTTAATCTTGTTTGCTTTCCCTGTTAATGTGCAGAGATCTGTATGTAAAGAGTTTCTCGTAATGTAGGGTCTCTATAGTACTGCTTTTTGGGGGGGAAGATGAAGTGCTTTATTTGTATGTCTCCAAAAGTATATTAGATGTTCCAACTTTAGGCTATGTCTGCAAAAGCACTATTTTTCCTGGCTCTGCTAAACTGCGGCTAAAAATGGTTGAAGGCCTGTTTATTTGGGAGCAGAGGACACTGCAGTAATACTGCAGAACAGCTGAGAAAACTTGTGATAATTTTTGAGTTTTGTGAGTTTGTCTTGTGACAATTTGCAGTTCCAGTATTTTCCTTAAAGAGAATAATTTGAGGTTGTATGGACTGCTCTTATGTTTTCAGGATTGTCCTAACAGTCTTCAAATCATTGTTCTTACCTGTTACTCTAAGAGACAGTAAACTTGGACATCTAGTGTTTTGTCCAAACTATGGATGAATCCTTTGAAAGGAGTATTTTTGAAAACATTCTATTTTCCAGGCCTGTAGAGACTTAGCTACCAGATGTAACTGTCCTATATTCCTAAAATGTCCTGTAGGAAATCGTACTTTTTGTTACAGACTTTAACTTGTAACAAGATTTAATATCAATGCTTTCAATAGATTCAAAATAATTTTCTGGCTCTGCTGATACATTTTGTTTCAGTGGTTTTGTCTCATTGTTCTGCTTAACTATATTCCGAAGAAATGAATTGTTAATAGGAACTGAGAGGTTGTATTTTTGAATCTTATTTCAAGAAGGCATCTCCAGGGATAAAGTTGAAGTGCATTACATTGGTTTGTTTCCATATCTGGATTAGTAATTGGACAAATACTAAGGCAATTGGAAGCATAGAAATAGTTTTTTCTTGTTGTATTGCTACAAATTTAATTATTTAAGGAACCACATTTTGCTATAAGTTTGTTTTTTTTCCTGACTCCTGTCTATTCTTTCTAATAAGTGGTTTTTACTTTTTTTAGGGCAGCTGTTTCTTAATGTTTAAATGTAGTATGTCCCTTACTTAGCAATATTTTGCTCAGGAGTGGTTTGCGGACTAAAGTAGTTTGCTCATGAAAGTTAATTTTTTCTCTGGTGTGTACAGCAACGTGCTTGTCTGTGGGGGTGAGAAGAGGGCAGAGAAAGGGAAGAAGGCAAGGATTATGTGAGTCTCCATATATGTGCAGGAGGTCACCTGAATTGCACAGAGATTTAACAAACCAAATAAGGAATTTGCCTGAAATGGGGAATTAAAGATATTTGTGACAAATGTTTACATCTATCACTGGTTTTTGTTTACTCAGGAACTGGAACCTTAGAGACTTGTGAAATCTCTTGGCAAACATCATCACTATGTTTTAAGAGACAAAAAGTGATGTATAAAAGGTGGGGGGGAGTGGGCACAAGATAAGTAGTCTGACCTGAAGAGGATGGATGACTTTCTAGAGCCTATTTTGAAAAAGTATTGACAGGTTCAATAGCAAATGGATGAGAGATGTTTTTCCAAAGTGATTGGTGCCGGATGTAGCTTGTCCTCTTACTTGATAAAATAATAGTTTAGATGTAGGAAATTGGTTATCTACACTTAATAAACATGTCTGTCTAGAACTCTATGGGAAATTGTGCAATAAGGTGTTAAAATGGTGGTTGGTAAACTGGCCAAGGGATGACTTAAGGGGAGAGCGAGAAGCTGTACTTGGAAGGAAAGAATTGTTAGTCTGTTAACACAGATCCTCAAGGTTTGTCTTGAGACTGTTCTTCAGGATGAATGAAATGCTATGATACAGGATTGAGATTTTGGTAGGACGGAGGAGTAGATAATTATTAGAAGAACTGGATGGCCTCAACAGCCTGGAATGTAAGGCAGGGCACAAAATTCAGTAATGTGGAAGGAAGTTCATGTGCTAATGTAAATTACTGTCATGAAGAAGCTCTCAAACCCCAACCCAACATCCAGCTGTGATGATACTGGGNGATACAGGATTGAGATTTTGGTAGGACGGAGGAGTAGATAATTATTAGAAGAACTGGATGGCCTCAACAGCCTGGAATGTAAGGCAGGGCACAATTCAGTAATGTGGAAGGAAGTTCATGTGCTAATGTAAATTACTGTCATGAAGAAGCTCTCAAACCCCAACCCAACATCCAGCTGTGATGATACTGGGTCACAACAGGCTGGCCGTAAGCAAGGAATGTGTTGAGGTTGTGGAAAAGGTTTGGTTTCAGTGCAAAGGAAAACTAAGCTGTTTTAAGATGGGGAGCTGACAGCACTGCAAGCTGTAAGTCACGCGTGGGATTGGCAGGAAAATGCCAGGGTTGACTGTTATTCCTCTTGATTTTCTCACTAATGGAAAATACATTATTTACCTCAATTTTATAGCTACTAGAAGGTTCTGGAGAAGATGTCCAGTGCTACTATATTTAAAACTTGGTGGTTTCTGTTCAAGTATTTGTAGTAGTTCTGAAAAGAAGTAGCTTTCTTTTATTCTGGATCATAAATTTTAGTGTCATAAATATGGCATGTACAAGTACATTGATCCAAGTTGAGAAACTGCATAGAGTCTTATTCTGAAGCAAGGATGTCATGATGAAGTGTGAGATATCTGCAACGTGCTGCTTAGAACATCACGGAGGCATAAATCCACTTAGAGGAGGAATTTACCATGAATTATTTCACTTGTAGATATTTCCATTTAAATATGGTATATAGAAGACTTTCTGAAATGAGAATTTTCTCATAATTCTGGAATCCAGTGTGTAAGAGTCTTTCCAAGAAAAGTGGATTATTAACGTAGTTAAGGACTTTCTAGCAGACACTTAACAAAGATGCCTTAAAGGCGTTTCTGGAGTGTCAGAAGTTAGGCTGTCTACCTGCTTTTTCTTGTTTGTTTGTCTAGAGTTTCCATTTGGGGTGGGGAAAACCTTAGTCTGTCACCTGGATCACCTCTTTTCACAATGTTATACAAGGAACAGACAAGAAGTTTAATTTTCCTCTGGTCCTGGTATGTATAAAATGGGCTAGGAGGCTGTACTTGTCTTACATAGCTGCATTCCCCTTCCTGTACACCTTTCATTTTGAAATCTGAATAGTTCAAACTCCTTTTTTCCTGTTTCATTGTATTTGCTTCGTTGGCATGTATTAGGGAAAATATTAACACAAGTGATTTTTTGCTAAAAGAAAAAAATAGAAAAAATTATTATAAAATCAAGATGATATATAAAGAAAAATTATTCTCTTCCTCTGAGTATATTTATCATTGCTTTGAATAGAAGACTGAAAGTATGAGAAAGGGACAGCAATTTTAACTCCAAGATATATCCTGTTTATCTCTGTGACAGGCAGGTTTTCTAGAGAATCCCAGTTAATCTAATATTGGATCACTAGTTAAAATCTCCAAATCAAATAATAAAATAGGTAAAAGCTTTACAATCCTTATCACAGCATGCTTGCACAGTGGAGGATTGGCGTCTTTCTTATAAGCAGAGTTTAGGAATCAAAAGAACATGTTGTGCTCAACAATGTTTCATGTAGAAGCAATAATATGATGGTTTGAAGAGTGGGTATACTTTAAAGGAATCTATTTATCTTTCATGTGAAATATAATCCTGAAGGAATTTATTTTCTTTTATGCTTTGATGTAAATTTGACTTATCTGTTTCTCTCAGATAAACATGAGTGATCTCTGAGGCAATTGGATAACAGTTCTTGGATTCTGCAGGCAGTGTCATTTTCATTCCTTGAGGGAGAGAAGGGAAATGGACAAGGCATAAGGTTATAAAGCCATATAAGCTCAACCTTACATAGACCACCTTAAAATACTAAAAAAAAACCATCAAAACCAAATCTTCTGTATTTCCAGTTATTGTATTTTTCTCTGATTTCTATCACTTTCTGTGATTCAGTGCTATCTGATCATATTAGCTAAATCCCTCTGCATGAAGTATGTAATGCTGCTCTAATAACAAAAAATGCCCAGTGGGGTTGTTCCCTTGGGGACCATGTACTGGAGGTGAGCTCCCAGCACCTGACACGGACCTGATGATCCAAGTGCTGTCTAGCTGAGGTGCTGGGCTGGCTCAGGGTCTCCTCCCAAACTCCATGATGATAGCTCTGCTTGCATTCCGTGCCTTTCCCTACATCCTCACTGTGACAGGCATCAGGGGAATCACAAAGGCAGCAGATGGTCTGTGCACAGTTCCCTCAAGCATAAAACAACATTTCTGTACTTGTTGTCAGGACCTTAAATTGCACACTGTTCTGTTTGATTATTTTCAAACCCTGGATTGGCCATAGGGGCTCAGATGAGGAATATTTGCATATCACGAAGTGGGAGCAAGGGCTGAATTAAAGTGGCAAGCAACTGGATTGAAACTAAATTCTAAGTGGAAGTTGTATGTGCTCATTTTTAACAAGGGTTTATTTTGTTATTTTTAATGAAAGCAATGACCTCTACTAGAATTGAACAAGACACAGGTTGTGTACAGCGTGTTTGTGGGGTTTTTTGCCATTTCCCCCTCACTCACCAAATATACTCGAGTTATTCATTTGTGTGCAAAACCTAGACTTAAAAAAAGTCTGTAATACTGCAACATGTACACTTAAAATGTGTATTCAAATGTAGGCTAAAGAATATATGTTCCAAATAAGTTTATTATCCTTAATGTTACTCTGCTGCAGTTCAAGTAAATATAATGTATTAGTTGCTCATTGAATGCAGTACCACTTTTAAAAATTCAATTTGCTGTGCAGGATTTTTCCCAAGATACATTAGATAATGTCAAGTTTAAGTCTGTATGTGAGTCTACAGAGATTGGCTTTCCACAGCTCCATCTGCGTGGCAAAGGAAAGATTTTCATAAGCACACTGGGCTTAAACAAATCTGTTTAATTTTTCCTCCCAGCCCCTGTTTTCAACAACTTGAATTCCTCAGATATTCAAGCTTATTTTGGAAGTGTTTAACATAAAGAAAGTGGAAATGCAGCCTGAACAAAAGGCTTGTTTTTTCAAGGGAGGGAGAATGTGATGGAGAAAATATTTTGCAAGTGGTGGGAACAAACAAAAGTACAAGTTCATTATCACATTAATTCAGTCTCAGAATAAATGGTTTTCCTCTGTGTCCATGCTAGGACAAAGAGCTTGCTTTCCCCAGTTTGTCCTCCTGCCTTTGCTGCATGAGGAAATTGCTGTAACAAAATACAGGATCTTGTGCATCTTCATTAGTTTTGGTACATAATGGCAATTTAAACACTTTTCTGTGTATAATTTTGTCAGCAGATGAGATGGGGTAAATAATCTGATTTCAGATGATTCCTCGATATTTTTAATAGGTCAGGTCTGTAATATTGGCCACTGGTGAGTGTTAATTGCAGATGAGATGGGGTAAATAATCTGATTTCAGATGATTCCTCGATATTTTTAATAGGTCAGGTCTGTAATATTGGCCACTGGTGAGTGTTAATTGCTGTTAGAGGAAATTTCTTGTGTTTAATAATTCCCCTAGGTTAGTGTACTGAGGATACTGAGAAAATGCTTGGGCTGAGGTTGGGCAGGGTCTCATGGTCAGTCATTAGTGACCTCTAAGGGCTTTCTGAGCTCCTGTTGCTACCTGTGCCTTGTCCTTTTTATTGCAGTGAGCAAATTAATTGATAACCAGTCAGGATAATAAACAGCAATGCTTTGGTAGATAGACAAAATGCATTTTATCTGTCCAAGCACTGATGAAAAGCAGGACCTGAGCTGATCCTTTGCTAGTGTAAACCAATTCTTGTGTTTGGTAAAGATACTTTCTTAAGGCATTAAAAAAGCTCTTAGATTTGTCTCTTCAAAGGGGTTTAGTACAATTATGTGGTAGTAAATAGATCAACAAATATTGGCTTTGGTTATTTTTTGAAATAGCTCTTACAAATCATCTTGAATCTTGCTAATTCATTGGAGCCTTCCGTAATTGTTTAGCATTTCAGTGTGTAGGCAATAGAGTATGTGAGCAGTTGTAACCGTGTTTGTGCAGTCATTTTTGCAAATACATGGATAAAGTTGCTTATGGAAGAGTCACGCCCCACTTGTGTTTGCAACCTGGGACTGCAACAGTGAGTAAAAACAAGCTGGAATACTTGTAGGAACAACAAAAATCAAGCAAACCTTGAGAAATATTTGGAATGAAATGTATTGCGGGTTTATGGCCGATGCAGTGCTAACAGAGCCAGGACATGTGGTATGTTAATGTTTGGGTTTGCTTTTTTAATATCCACTTAAAATTAATGACATGGCTCAGATTTTTCAATAGCATGTCTCTTAGGTACCGGAGGTAGTTAACTGTGTCATACTAAATACTCTTGGAGTTGAAAATGTTGCTTTATTTGAGTATTTATATGTTCTGAAACTCAGCTGTGCGTGCTTTTTGTTCGCCGTTGAAATACTGCAACCACAAATGAACTGAGATTGGTTAGTTCAGAGGAACTGATACAATTTTATCTGCTTACTCAGCTGTAACTCACAGCAAGAAGTAGGCACAGACTCTGGACTTGAGGGATGTTCCACTAATACATTTAAAGATTTGTATTTGATAATTGAAGTTACGTATCATGAGAATCTCATAAACAGAGATGAAATTCAACGTGTAAAGTACTTGTTATGTTTTCTTTTGTGGACTTTTGTGAACTGTCTTGCAGACTGAACTTCAAAATCCTTACATGTGAGTGGATTAGCATTAGGAATAAGTGGCAAAGTCCACACCATTTTTAGGAATTTGGGTGCTGTGCAGGGTAAATGTGCCTTTTCACCCTATTGGCTGGCCTCTCTTCTTACCATTTTTGTCATCATCAAAGATTGAGGAAATTGCAGTAAATCCCCTAGGGCATTTTGCGGTTGTGATGCAACCACACTTGCCATTGTGTGTGTGTGAACATAAATATGTATTAAATGGTACCAAATGAGCTTAGTAGAGATCATAGCTTGTGTGCTTTTCTGTAAAGAAGCAAGAACATCAGGTGTGGCCTGGTGTTGGGATTGTGGATCATAGGAGTCAGTCAATGACCTCAGTTAAAAAACACTGGTGTGGTTGCATTCAGTCTGCTCTGCTCTCATCTGAAATCTCTGCTGTACAAGCAGCTACAAAATCATGGTTTAAAAATTCACTTGAAATATTATAAATCTCATAGTGACGTGAGACTGCTCCTCCAAGGAAAGGTTTATTAAACAAACAAATCTTACAGGAGAAGACTGCAGAGAAAAGATGCATTTTGCCATACTTGTATGACAGAATCTATGGGGATGACAGAAACACTGGATCTTTTCTTCCAGCCCCTGTGTTGGAGTATTCGTAAGGTTGGAATCCTGCAGTTTTCTTGGAAGAGAGAGGAATGAGTGCCAGACTGACCCTTCCTTTAGGAGAGGAACCCCAGTCTTGAGGTGGATGTCTGCAATGAGTTTTAGTAGTGTTGCTAAACAGAATATGTATCTTTTAAAACAAATATAACTGTGTTCCAACGGATTCCCTTGTATAGTACTTCCCAGGTGATAGTGGTATAGTGCATCATCTGGACATGTGCAACTGTAGCTGCATTTCTTGACAGTCTGAGTTCCAGTTCTGCATTACTGGCTTTTATAGCAGCTGGAGAGAGCCAAGTGGCAGAGCAGTTGGCTGTGGATGGATGCTGAAAATGTCTGAGAATAGATTGCTAGTGGTGTTTGAGTTCTTTTTTTTTAAATTCTGTAGAAACTATCTCCTTTGGAAAAATGCAGCTGGATGAGTGGAGCTGCTCCAGAGTGAGCTGGCCTGGGTTATGGCTGTGGGTCACTGCTTATACCTGCTCCAACTGCTCTGAGCACAGAGGATAATTTAGGGTTTAGGTTGGCAGCACACAGGACTTGCAGGGAGGGCTGGAGCAATATTTCTGGTATTTTCTGCTGTTCTGCCTGATAGCTGGTGTGTTGAGTTTTCAGGCCTCTCCTGATGGGAAAATGAACTTGGAGTATAAAATACTGTTAAGTAGGACACTTCATACCATGGCCATCACACTTGTCTGCTTTATTGCAGTGAGCAAATACAGCTGTTATTTACAGAAAGCTTTGCTACTACTCTTCATATTAGGCCAGGAGCTGTTCATCCATTGATATTGGTGGAGGTTTGGTTGTGGATGTGTTTTTTTGAGAACAATTACTGTCCTCAGTTACAGATGAAAAAATAATAATGTCTCCCACAAAATGTTTGTGGGTAATAAGATCATATGCTCCTCTAACATAACTATAAATTGCAGTGATTACTGCTAGTGCTGCTCAGTCAGTGACTTGTGTGAAAGCTGGATGCTGGTTCATGGGGCAGAGTCTTATTCAAAGTGTATTGGGAGTAATGGGAAAGTTCTAGGGGGTTAAATGTGGATTTTTTTTTGTTTGTTTGTTTTTCTTTTTTTTCCAGTAATGATACAGGTAGTCTTTGTAGGATCTGGGAAGCTTTAAGTTGTCAGATGCATTTAACTGTGTTAATCCTCTCTGGCTAGAGCAATTAGTCTCTGAGAATCCAAAATGGTGAATGGTATTGGTTACTCTACTTCTGAAGTACTCACAACACTGCTTCAGGTCCACAGTCAGGAATTACAGGAAATGCAAAGTTAGAAGTTTTCATTCATCTTTCTGTCCGTTGCTGATGTTTTTGCAGATTTGACAGTGTTTTGAAGAGGCCAGAAAGGTGAACATGCACACCCTCCTCACTGTGTTTGGTTGAGTTTTGTTATAAAATTAGATATTGAATCAGTATTTGGATTAATAATTGTTTAGCCAGGAGCAGAACACTTTAATGCATGAATTCTGTTCTTTGTATAAATGTTTTTCTAAAGATGTTTGCTTGATAAGTATTGCTTGTGTTGAATTTTAATTAAGATGAAGTTATGGAATCGAATTTAGAAGACGGAAGATAATTTGCTCTAGGTAGCCCTATTTTCCTCTTAAAATGGTACTTGAGCATTATTTGCAATGGTATTTTTCAAGTACTTTCTGGATAAAACATGATACTAAGGAAGCAGTGTGGCAGTGTGTCTGTAACAGTGTCTCAAACTCACAAAAAAGGTCCACATTTGAGGGAAAGAGATAGGAAACAATAGGCTGAGATCAAAAGTTATTGATCTTTTTGATCTCACCAAAATCAGTGAGGGTTTTGACTTGTATGTTATTAGTACCAGGAACTGACTTTAGCTAAATAAAATTAGCTGTTCTTTGGGGAAAAAAACTGGCAATGGTGAAAACTGGTAAAGTGAAGAAAAAAAGTGTAAATTATTCTGTCTTATAAAAAGAGGGGTCGTGGTGGGAGGGAGCAATGAAATAACCTTCACTTTTTCCTTTTGAAAAGTGCCTTTTTCATTGCTAATGCAAAAGCTTTTACCTTGAGATATGACCTTTGCTGTGAGCAGTTTTCTGAAATATCTCCCATGTGATGTGCCCAGTGGCACTGGCAATGAAAATACAGTGTATTTTTAAATACTCTTAAAATAGAAATTGCTAGTCTACTTCTTTGAAAGAATCTTACCTTCAGTTCACCATAAATTAGCCATTTGAACCATGAGTTGTACTGTACTTGCTGCTTCTTAGTATTTTTATTTCTCAAAACTGAAAATCCGTTTGAAAGGTTTGTGTGTGGCTCAGTAATGGTTAGTGCTGTTCAAATGTCGTAATCTCTGTGTAGAAAGCAAGAAATGCCTGAACTGTAGGTATCTTGTCTGATACGCAGCAGTAGATTGACCTCCCCGGCTTGGTATGTACCTTTCAAATACTTGGCTCATTTTTGTTCCTCTCGTTCCACCACTGCATTTAGTTGTGTCAGGCTGCTGTGGTCAAGCTCCTTTTTTGTTTAGAGTTCCCCTGGTTACCTGACATCAAAGCAATTTTATTCTAGGATGTTGGCTGTTGGTTTTTTTACCAAGCTGTGCGTGAGCTGCAGAAGTGAGCTGCTTTGCAGCAGAGCAACGAATCCCACTCATGCAGACATACAAGTTTACACACAATTTCAGCTCCTTTGGTTGAGAAACATTGGTTCTGTGGAAAGTTCTGCCCAGTATTCTGATACTTAGATTATCTATGTGGAAAACTCTAAGGAGCCCTGGTCTTGGAATGGATGATTCAGTTTTCCTTTAGGTATTGCTGGAGTGCTGTTTGAAGAACTGGCAGTGTTAAAAATGCCGCTCCATAACACTACAAAAGTGATCCACAACACAAGTAACCCTGCATCCTTTGGGACAATGTGATAAAGGAAAATGTTGAATTCATGTGCTCAAGATCATTTGATTGTAGAGTTTAGTAGAGCTCTCACGTCTGCAGTGCTTATTTATAGTCATCATCTATGGCGAAAGGCAAAGTCATCACGGACGTTAAGTGTAGCATATGGTTCTGTATAATAAAATTCATCTTGCGCTCTACCCTTTGGCCTCTACCATATGGTTTTGACTTAATTTGTAGCCATTTGTTATGCCAGATAAGTTTAAGAAAAAGTTATACAATGATTTATTATTTAAAGTGCTAGAAAACCCTGTTTCCTACGCTGTCATTGATGAACTTTGATCAATTATTTCTGATTCAGTCTACAGAACAAAGTTGTTTGGATTTACCTACGAGCTATTAAATGGTTCTGTTAAAGGTGATGATAGTGCAAATAAGCACGTAGTTTAGCTAGTAAGAGAGAATCTGGTATGGAAAATTTTGTAAGTGATTCTTGTTGTGACAGGATGAAAGGATAACTTAGAGTTTGTTTGGTACTAAAAGTACTTAATATTTTGTGTAGTAACTGTATGGGGGTTGAGTGTGTGTGTAAATACTTAGACATATCTACTCTGAGAAAGGAAGGATCAGACCTGTCTCTCCAGGGCTTTGAATATAATTCAGGTAATACTTTCATGTTTTACCCCGTCTTAATTTGAATGCATATATCAAAATGAATCTTTCAGTTCTGTAACGTAAACAGTGACCTTTGAGTATTCTTCTTAACTATCATACATGAAAATATAATACTGAAAAGAAGTAAGAGTTGTCTCATCATGCAGGTTGTAATATGGGAGTCCATTGCACTAGCAAAATTTTTGTGCTTATGAAATATAGGAAATGTATTTTATTTTTCTCCTATTAGCAAGAGGTGCTGTTAGTGATCCCTTCATGGATCTTTAGGGGAGTGCATCTAGTGCTGACTGCTCTGCTTTCTAACAAATTAATTTGGTGTGCTTTACTCTTGGTGGAAGATTAAAGTGGAAAATATCCTGGTATATTGGATTTTCTTTGGAGACAACTTGTGACTTAGTAATTTGGAACAAATGCTTGCCATGAATTATGTAAGTTGAGATGCTTTTTAAAGTGTATCTGAAGATATCAATAGGCTGACTCGAGCAAGGGACTTTTGTGAAGATCTCCTGTGTTCCTGTTTTTTGATGAGATTATTTGTTTTCATCTAATTCTTGCTGCTCCAGAAATGCTGCGCCATTTAATTTTCTTGTAACATTAATGCTGAAAAGAGGAAATAAATTTCATGGGAAAAATTAATCCTCAAAGGGTAAGGAAAGAAATGATCTTTGAGTTCTGACAATTGTATCCTAAATCTCCTTGCTCCTTCAACTTACAACAATACTGAACTCTGGATTTACTGTTGTCTGACAAGCTGTAAGGCCTTTTCCCTTTCCAGGCATCTTTTTTTAACAATACTTGAAGAGTTTCATGTCCCTAAAGCCTCTATCCATGTGCTAAATTTTGGAATTGATGTCAAATTCAGCATTGAGTAGGTGGGACAGAGGGACAGGTAGGTGGATAGCTTGAGGAAGTAGTTGGTGTTTCATTGGGAAATAGGACTTAAACAGTGGACAGCTGATAGTGATTAGGAAACACACTTGAAATGGAGAGGGTACTGCAGCTGCAAATTAATTGTTAGACATCTCTGGGGGAAATCTGAAGTCTTCCTGCTGGTTGTGTCATGGAACAATTTGGCTGTTTGGTGGAGAGCACCTGTAGCACTGATAGTCCCAAGTACGTAGCAGGGCATGATGATACTGGACAGGGTATGGGGATCTTGTCAAGAACCTAAACATGGTTATGCATCCATATTCATCTCTTTCTCTGAGTTTGCAGTAAATACAATTGATCAAAATTACTCTTCTGTTACCATTCAGTACATTTCTAAGAGGTGGAACTTGTGGAGAAACGCTTGCTGAATCCCAGGCTCTGTTTTTATTGTGTACTCAGATTATTGTGCCTTGTAAATGCCTTTAATTTCTGGAAGTAGTGTGAGACAGTGAAATAATAATTTTTTCCAACTTTGAGGCAAAATGTTTTTATTATTCTACCAAAGGTTCAAAACTATGAATATCTTGAAATGGAAGCTGAACTCTTAGATGATTTTTAGCTTTGCTGTAGCATTAAAGTTGCTTAATAACCTAAAAAAACTTATGGAATAGGTAGCAGAGTAAATAGCCCTTTCTGTAACTGTGAGTGATTGTGAAGGAGTGCTTGTCACCTGATGCTTTGTTGCTTTAAGTATTGTTCATTTAGGGTCTTTTATGTTATGCGTAAGTGTTTACAGAAATGCTTTTAGACCAACAAGTTTGTGTTTATATGAGACTAAAAGAAAAGTCCTTATGTGGTG
Source organism: Aleadryas rufinucha (assembly GCA_013397815.1). Lineage (NCBI taxonomy): Eukaryota > Metazoa > Chordata > Aves > Passeriformes > Aleadryas > Aleadryas rufinucha. Next base: position 75,507 of record VZTH01006042.1, read on the forward strand.
TAAATTGGATGTTTGTTAGTGGCTGTATTTGGTAACACAACTAGATGCAGTGTAGTACTGGACAAACATTTTCACAGATGCTGGGTAAATTCTGCTTGATTATTTCATTTAGGGTCTTCCTGACTAACAAGACCGGATTTATTCACCATGGCTTTTTATTTAGCATTTAATTACATATTGACTGGCACTTTTCACTTAAAACAACAGTGTTAACTTGCCCCTTATGAATCTGACCATCACAAATGTGAAGAGTTAAATGCAGTGCTTTGAACAGATAGCCAGAGCACTGAGTGTCAGGGGTTGTGCTGATGTGGGCAATGGCTTCATATATGCCTGAAACTAAATTTAATCTTTATACTTTGTATAGGGATTTGTAAAATATGGTTGAGCAGTGTTTTGCTGGACTTAATGCATTTGGAAGGCAATTTTTCATCTGGGCACCTCCAGTTGTGTTATTTTTGGAATTTTAAGACACCTGTCCTGGTGGGAAGTCAGTAATAAGTATAATAAGAAACAAAAACCCCCGTGTTCTTTAAATTAATTCACAAGCCCACTGGGACTTCTTGAGTTTGATGGAAAAGTGACATTAGTCAACAAAAATGACATTCCGGTCTCACAGCTCATGTACTTTCTGGCACACTGCCGTGTGCATGCTGCCTGCTGCACAGCAATATTGGCAACATCTGGAAGTAAATTTGTGGGTAAAAGTGAGAATTAATTATGTGCCTAACTCATCTCCACGTGCAGTAAATGATGATATGGAAGTATTCTCTCTATTAAATCCTAGGCAGGTATTGGATTAGGTGAAGACAAAATTCAAGGAAATTAAATGTTTTGGTACTGCCAAAGAGCAGCTGATCTCAAAGACTTGCTGGTCATGGGGAAGTATAAATATCAGCAGCAGGGCCGCTCCAGTGCATAAGTGCTTACCAGGAGTAGAAATACTGGAAACTGCACTTGGAACCTTTAAAGGGAATATCAAGCTGGTGCAAATTCTCTGCTCTGCTTGTAGTTTAATATACCTGAGTAGTCCAAGGAGTGATTAAAATTGGATGATTGAAGGATGGGGTTGCATGGGGTGGTGTTGGAATAATGTTTAAATGCTGTAGTTAGCTGTGTCTTGTATTTAGCTATATTTGCTTCCTTCACTACCTTGAAGTACCAAATATTCCCTGTGGTCTAATGAAATACTTCTGTCCTAACTTCCCTGTGTTTGCTGTTGAACAATGTGTTCATTCTCATCATTTCAGCAAAGAAAGATGTAGAGGCAAAGAAAGGCCTTCAAAATGAACAGTATGAGCTTTCTTTATATGAAGTTCATGTTGTGCAGTTAATTTTAGTCATTCTGTATGCTCCATCTGTGCCTGTAACACTGTATGATAGCGAAGTATTACACATGAGACTATTGCAATCTGAGAGCATGAGCTCTCCTGGGACCAAGTTAGGGTGTGGTGTTTCTGGTGGTTTCTTGTTTGGGGTTTTCTTAATAGGCAGAATTTCAGAGGAGTTTTCAGTGACTTTTTTGAGCTCTGACTGAAGAGGGAATATTTGGCTTAACTTCCATGACAAGCAACAAGCTCAAAATGTATATGAGTACTTTGTTAACAATACCTTTTGAAATTTCCCCAAGTGCTTTGATTGAATGTCAGATGTAGCAAACCACAGAAATGAAATGATTAATTACTTTTATTGATTTTTGACTAAAAAGGGGAGATAGCAAAGGTTGTATTTTATTCATTAATCATTGAGAATTATATTGGCATGGGTAGAACCATTTAAAATCTTTTGTCTCCCTTCCTTTATTTGGCAACAGCTGCAGTCATTTGAAGTAAATTGTCCATTAAAGCACTCTTTTGGCTTTTGACAAATTGCATCAAAGTGACTCCTCCAGGGAAACACAGCCCTGAGTAGTTGTGCAAGTTTATTCTTCCTGTCAGAGGCATAAATTGTCTGAATTTCAGGACTTGCATGCACAGAGGGCAGCAGAAATAAGCAGAGGGAAGGTGTAGTTCTGGTCAAGTCTAAGTAGAGACATAAAGCTTATCTTTTTGTTTGGCACAAAATTGCATTTTCACTGATACTTGTTTCAAACACTTGTCAATTTGTAATGATTTGAATAACTGTTAGGACTATGGAAACATACTTGGATGAGTATCGATCCCGTGCTTGTGCGTCTCACCCCTGGGGTAGTCCCCCTTACTTTGAAAATGAGGGACTTAAAAAGGTGCAGCATTGGGAGGGAAGTTGAGATGGCTGAGAAATTTAGGGGTAGAACAGAGGCTATCAAAAGTCACTGCTAACTTTAGAGTCTACATCTTGGACTACCATGGAGTACATAAAAAATATTCACATTGTTCAAGCAATTAATTTACTGTAAAATGGATATATCTTATAAACTCAGAATGTAACCTTAATTAGCACAGGAAATTTAGTCATAATGTTCTATTCTTATGAAAATTTCATTGCCTAATCTCATTAGTCTGTTTTCTCTTGTTTATATGCTCATTTAGTGGATTAGAAGCCTGTGTTTTCTCTTAATATGCTTTTAAGAGAAGCAATATCAGTTCAGCTCCTGTTCTTACAGTTTATGCATGGACAAGGACATTGACCAGGGCATCTCAGCTTTGCAGAATGACTGAGTAGACATTTCATGAGTGTTGGTAGGTAGTCAATGTACCAAAGGTCATCTATGATCAGGGCTCTAAGGAAAAAATGCAGAGGGGAGGAAAGACAACTTGCACATGTGGCACAGATGGAGTTTGAGCTGAGAACAGACTGCCAAATCAACAAGCCAAAATGAGTAAAATGGTAGCTTATGAAGGAGAACAGATTCATGTCTGTACCTTGTGCAGTTGCCAGGTCATTGCTGTTAGCAGGATCTTGGCTGCCATAAAACAATGGGTATTCTTTCAAGAAAAGTATCTTTCTTCGATATTTAAATTTTTTGTGCTTGGGGAAGAAGGTTGTGCTCCACCTTTTTGCAGATAGTATCTTGTATGCAGGTGGCTGACCAAAGCAATAAGAACAAGCTGAGTAACCCTTTCAGGAGGTAGAGATGCAGACAGAGCTTGACAGAGTTATGTGCCTCAGGGCTTCTTAGCAAAGAAACTCCCTGAGGGGGCCCTAGGAGCAAGTAACAGGGGGAAAAAAAATCAACAAAAAAAAACCCAGGTGTGATTCATTCCCACAAAAAAATATTTACAAAATACTTATCCCAGAAAAAGTGGAATGTTTTCTTGTTTATGTTTGCTAACTTGCATGCAGAAGAGAAAAAGCCTTGCTGGCCCTTAATATACTTCCTTAAGAAATGTTTGATCATGTTGTTGATGAGGATTTGCTGTGTGAGACAAGATGTGACAGTCTGGTTCTTGTCGGACTTCTGTGAAAAACAGAAAATCCATGGGTTTTTTTTTAAGTGGACTGTAATGAAAAAATGTACTATTGTCTAGTGTCTGTCCAAAAGCTAAACACAGCTGTATCATTGGGGTGGTTGTGGTTGGAAGGCACTTCTGAAGATGGTTGGGTCCAACTGCTCTGCTTGGAGCAGGTCAACTGGAGCAGGTTGCTCAATGCTGTGTCCAGCTGGGTTTTGAATATATCCAAGCTTTGGGACTTGACAATCCATCCTGATGCTTAAGGTTGTTCTTTCTCTGGTAGTGTCTGTCTGACCACTTCTCCAGCCTGGAAACGTGGCACCACCATCTGTTCTATCAACCAATCTTCCTAGTTTGGTATCTCCAAGGTGGCAAAGGTCTATGTGAACCCATCATTAAGGTCTTTAGTGAAGGACAGCAATATTTGCCCCAGTATTGGCCCCTTGGCTGTACCACTGATGGTATTTGTGCTGCTTTGAACCCAGCAGTTCAGCCAGCTTTCGATCCAACTTGCCCAGTTTGAACTTCAGAAGTTTGTTTCTCATCTTTGCGCATTTTACCTTGGCAGTAGAGATTTTGTTGTGTAACTTCACTGTCAGCATCAAATTATAGAGGTTGAAATGCATCCTCTACTTTTAGCAAGTTAGGGGTAGGTGCCATTGTATAACAGGATTTCTTCAACCCCTCTGGAAAGGAATTTTAATTAATGCTTTAGGTGACATTTAAGGAGTGTGAACTTTGACGACTTCTTGAACATTTTCAAGTGGTTTAAACACATCCATACTGACTTGTGTTTTCAAAACTCACACTTGAAATGTACTAAAATATAACAATCTGAGAAGCACAAGTTGAGGATCGATAGTGATGAAATAATTTTAATAGGCAGGAGTACTTATTTAGCAGCAAACCTAGGGGCTGAGCAGTTACACTAATGTGTAGTGAAAAACCTCAGTTCTTAAAATATAAGATGATGTTCAGAAGTTGACTGTCCTGAGATCGTTTCTTGAATGCAGAAGCACAGAGCTATCGAATACTCTCTTGTTCCTATAGAAGATAACAGTCTTTAAAGTTTGCATTAGTCACATATTATATGTTAAAGTACTTGCTTTTCCTCGTACTTTTTGACAAATATTATCTTGGATGACTTGAAACTGCAACTGAAAAGCAAAAGACCTGTAGTGGGAAATTAGGAGGCTGGGAAATAGAGGCACAAATTTTCAAGGTTTTTTTTTTGTTGTTTCTTTCAGTCACTTTTTAAGCATTGATCGAAAGCTTCATAACCATTTTACACAATGAAATGCACAATGTTCCCATTTATTGAAGCACCAGTATTTTTTAGGCCAAGGAACAAGTTAAATAAAGATGAAGTTCTTAGCTAGAGGGCTTGAGGTGGGCAGGTGAAAGCCATTGGAAAGAATGTTTGTTTGGTCATTCATTTTCTGGAACAGAAAATGGATTGAGGAAGGCTTGATAGCACAGTGCATTGAATTTCCATGAAGGAGCAAAGGTAGGAAAGATCTAAACCAAGGACAATTATGCACAGGAGGGAAGGGGATAAATCAAGGTAGTTTAATTGCTGCTTCAGTATTGGTTGTTCTGTCTGTTAGCAGAAGCACAGGTAGATTTTCTAGTTGACTTGCTTTGATTGACTGCAAGCCACTCACTCTGGGGCTTAGGGACACTGCTGATAAAAGAGGGGTCTGTCGTTCTTGAAGGAGTGAGGAGTGTTGCACTTAAGTCAATGTTGTCACTTACCTATAACTCATTTTTACATGTTCTTGCTAGTAGTAAAGAGCAAAAATGGTGAACAGAAGGCTGGTGAAGTATTTTCAAGACATTCAAGTGCTCAGTCTGACACAGACTAGCATTGATTTGGTCTCTGTCCTTTTACTTTGTTGCTTTGGGTTTTATTTTACTTCTCTGATCAAGTGAAAAAATTCCATCTCTGCTAGCAAACACTTTTCCATGTCTAAATTAGGCTTCATGTTAAGTGTTTTCCAAACTGCACTGCTGTATTTCAGTTTCCTCACTTAAAAGTTACGATTATTATCGATAGAAATATTTTTTTCCTTTGAGGTTCTGGAATTACGGGTTTTTTTCCACAAAACTCTTCTCTTTAGTAAGCATTGATAATGGCAGTATGTAGAACTAACCAGATATTGTTTCATGTGGGTCCAGTAGTATTTTTGTAACCCTTAACTATTATGATTGGCATAAAAGCACCTTCCCTCTCCTCAGGTTAAGATTCCTACACTGGATGCACGCAGCCCTGCTGTGGGAGTTGCTTTGCATGGTAAATCTGTCCTTTATAACTGGGTGGGGAGAAACTCCCAAATCCCTTCTGGTAAAGATCTATTATTAGAGTCTGCAATGTTTAAGAAAACAAGGAAAATTTTAGGCTTTCTACAAGAAACAGCTTATTAGCAATCTACATTTTTGAACATGCTGTGGTAAATATGAAGCTCAGTCTTTGTAGTCTTTTAAATTATAAAGATTAGTCAGATAACATCTTCTTTCATGTGTTCTTGAATACATTCTTATACTGAGTAGAATTCAAATCGTTTTCTTAATTAGGCAGAGGCAGGCATGGCAGAGACAGTAACTGACTGATGGAGAGAATACATACAGTAGAAGTATTGTTTCTCTAACTAGTGCGTTGCTTTATTAAACCATTTCTTAAATATTGCCTTCTTCAATTAAAATTGTTATAGCAGAGTGTTACTTAGATTTGGTATCTATTTGTGCTGTAATTTTTCATTTACATGAAAATTTTGAAAATGCATGTTTAAATCTGACCAAATAAAACACTTGTAATTATTCTTATGTAACCATCAACTAATGATGATTTTAACTAAGATGGGATCATGAGCCTAATGTGTTGCAATTTGTTTGCTTAGATCTTTGTCTCCTTTTGTATGTAACACTAGGGCACAGGAAAAGTCAGATTAAAGATGTGGAAATAACTCCATGAAGTTCTGCTTTGCTGAGTGTAGTGGTGTGCAGCTTATTCATAGAGTGTAAGGTCAAGGCAGATGTGGGTATCTCAAGTGTCTGGGTTATTTGTGCAATAACTGGAATAGCATTTGTTGAAGTGCTGCCATCAAGGTTCTGAGAAATTCTGTACTCGAAATAAGCCATTTATTTGGTCTCTTAATAGTTGGCTTAAAAAACTCATAGAAATATTTAATATAAAAACATGAAGTTCTATATGTAATACTTGAAAGCCATCTGTATAGCTAGGACAAAATACTTTAATATTTCTTATTCATGGTCATAGTTAAAAACCAGGTAGAGAATGTAGTTATATCACCCTTTTTGGTGTAAGAATGCTAATTTTAGGCTTCTTGATGTATTGTGACAGCTTCAAGAAAATTACCTTTAAAAAGATTATTGCCAAGTTAATGGTGATTATTCAGGAACCAGTATGCTCCTTTATTGTTACTGCTTTTAGTAGGCACCATGGTCAAAGTTTATTCACTTATGTTCTTCCTCAGTTTGGGAGATCATTCAATTGCTTGAACTCCTGGGGGGCTGAAATGTATGTTACAATGAAAGGTACTTTCTGAAAGTTGCAAAATGTATAAGAAGCTGGATATTTTGGACATGGAGTATGAAACTGAAAACTTGGAGCATCTGCCTTCCCCTTTATTTACTGTTGTTCAGGCTTTTGTGGTGTGTTAGTCTCAGGGTGGGGAGGCTGCAGCTGACCTGGAACAGCACGAACCCAGGCAAAGAGCTCCTCAATCAACTTGAAGCATCAGAACAGTGTTGCAGCTGAGTGTGTCTATTGGGTATCCACAGAAATAACAAAACATGCATGTTTTTTATTAGAGAATCAGGTTACTCTAAAGAATGTATAGGAGACTGATAAATCATACTAGTTTTAAATTTGAGCTTTTACCAGATTATTTCATTAATTTACATCCTCTATGAGCTATGAGTATCCAATACCATGGAGTTGAGGTCATTCAGTCAGCACTGATGGGTCTGGTCCTCAATGGTTCTTAGCCTGTGAGGTCAAAGCAATGAAGCTCAGCAGCAATTTTGCAAGAGAAGTTCGGGATGAAACACTTATTTTCAGCTTTGTGCACGAAGAGTTGGTCCTGCCCTCTTGCATCCCCCTGATGCTAAAATGATGCAGTGGAAGACAACTTTTTTCAGAGGGCTTAGTGCAGTTAGAAATACTTCTGAAAGATGTTTTCTAAGCTAAGAGTTGAAGCAGGGTTTTACTTGTGTGAACACTCATTAGTGCTCAGTTATATCATCACGAAATACAGAGTGATGCTGCTGTGCAGGCCAGGGTTTTACCAGCCTGTGCTGTGTCAGTGCTGCAGGTGCCTGGGCTTGGGCTACTTTGGTGTAAGCAGTATTTAGCAGTAAATGTGTTGTGAATTTCTGAACATTAATATCTATTTCGTGTGGCTTGATTCTACCATTTACTATTTATTTATTTAGTGGTACTATTGAATCTTAACCAAACACAATCCCCAAAACCAAACCAATCCCCAACCAAAAAACCAACCAACCAAAGTCCTCAAAACAGCCAAAAAAAACCACCCAAATGACCCCAATCCCCAAACCAACCAAAAATCCAACCAAACAAAATCCTTAAAACAACCAAATTAACAAACCTACCAAAACAAAAATCCAGCTAACCAAAATCCCCAAAACAACAAACCAAAAAACCAACCAAGCAAAATCCCCAAAACAACCAAACAAAAAAACAACCAAAGAAAATTCCAAACCAGCTAAACAAAATCCTGACCAAAGGAAAAGAAAAACAACCAAACAAATCCCGTCCCAAAAAAACCCACCCTAAAAACCAAGTGAGATGAAAAATTCCAATTAAGAAATTGCCTTAAGGTGTGAAGACTTTTCTGTTAGCTCATCTTCCTCAATGTAGTATTCCTCAAATAGATGATTTTTAATGAATGGGATAGGTGGTGCTTGAGCCTCCTTTTTTTGACTGAGCTGAGAATATTCAAGCATTTACATTTTTATTCATTAGAACTAAAGCAGAAATAAGGCACATCACTCCTTGATAAGAAATTTGTGTTAAGAGTCAGCACTGGATGACACACTAGTGGTGAAGCTGAATGTTATCATGTGTTTATGCTTTCAACCTGGGTATCTGGAGATGGACCTCAATGCTTTTTCTAGTTTGTGAAGGCTGGTACCTTGAAAAGGCTTTCAAGAAAGGAGAAGTTATGCTTATATAATGCCTAATCAATTAAAGCCTCAAAGGCCTTAGGGCAATTTACACGTAGAGAGGAACAAATTTTACTTTAGTAAATGTGATAGTGCTAATGAACAGTAACCTATAAATACAGCAAAGATTAGTTCCTTTTATACAACCAGACAAAAATTGGAATTGGGCAGTCTCACAATCAGTTGAAAGATGAGTAGCTCTCATATATCTTGCTGTCATCTCATTTACAAAGGCATTTTGCGGCTTGCAGGGAAGATGGATTTGAGGATATCATAAGGAGCTGATAGGAAATTCATGTCTGTTGTTTATTGCAAATATAATCTGTAGGCATGTGTTACCCATTGTACTTAATGCTGGTGTATGATGCCCTGTGGTTATTCCCTAGTGGATTCCTCTACTGAGACTAAAGTTTAAAGAGAATATTCCAGCAATTTTGTGGTCCCCTGCCAGCTTATTAATTTAAGGAGTGAGCTTCCTGAGCTCACTGTAGGAGAGGAGTTGTCTTATTTCTTCCAAAACTAACTTAATAGCCATCTGCCTATTGGTCTATTTGTATCTTTGGCAGCTCAGTTTTTAAAGTGCAAGCATTTGTTCAGCTCTCATTTAAGATGATCTTCAAGAATAATGTGATCATGTTTAGTTAACTTCATTATATCAGTGATGGTGGATGGAGACTTTGCAACACAGTTGTCCCAGTTTGAGAACAGATAAAAGCTTCTTGATAATGAGGAGTAATAACAAGACTCAGTATGCTGAAGTGTCTCATATCAACAGCACCTGATAAATTATTAAACAATTTATCTTCTGTAATGTCTCTGGAGAGCCGTGTTGTACAGTGACTGACAACTGGGAAGCCCTCTTGGTGAAGCTTTCAAAGGATGTGCTGGATAACATAGGACTTCTGTCTCTTCTAAAGAGAAATGCAGTAAGAGAAATGATTTATTCTAGTGGAAGTATTACCTTCCCTGTGACCTCAGTGTATTTTGCATTGAACAGAATGAGTTTTCTGGGGGAGCTGGTACTGATTGCTTTATATGAGGTTAGGAATAAACCTTTGCCAGTACTATGTAGCTCGTTACAGCTACATCTGTGACCTTGGAAAGGCTGGGAAGGAAGGGAAAGGGAGAGAAGTGGTTTTGAGCATACAAAATGCATGTTTCATTGTTTTTCTAAGAAAGGGACACAGAGTTGTTAGTGAATCATTGTTAAAGCACTCGTACAGCGTCGTTTCCCTGACATGCCATGTTTTCTGTAGCAGAATAACAATAGCCCTGAATATATTCAATGACAAAATTGCGTTTATTATCAAGAAAACACTGTAAATTATATTCTGTAGCCCTAGAGTGAAAAACCAAGCGTGACCAAGGATGTTATTTAAAAAGGCTGCTAAATAGAGAGATGAGAATAATTAAGTAGTTAAGTATTAAACATATAGGTATTTAAATAAATACATAGCTGTTTTACTTTGGGGGGGGAAACAAATATGAGGAACTGTAAAACTGAGGTAGAGGCAACATCTAAGACACAAAAATCCTTCAAAATTTGGAACAGAATTTAGTAAATAGCATGAGTTATGTACACTAAACAGTAAGAGGAAAATTAGAAGGACATGTACAACCATGGCTTCCAACTTCATTCATGGTTAAACTTTGCTAATTTTATGTTTTTCATAAGAGCAGGGGTTGAATGACCAACTGCAGAAATAGCCTGGGGGATGAGGGTGAGGACCATACTGATATTATGTGGAAAGAAACACCTGGATTTTCTGTTTAGATCAGTCACAAACAATTCTGTTTCATGTCAATGTTGATGGAGGAGGTGAAGAATTTGGTTCTGGTCCTCTGGACTGACACTAAATGAATTTTTGATTTACTTTTCCTGGCTTTCTATGTAAATGTAAGACTTTTCAATATTTATGAGCTACTTATGAAGTTTGTGTTATGGAAGTTGCTCTAGAAACTCTATTATTGTTTTATCAAATGATTAAACTATTTGCAGGTGATGGTAAGGATTAACTGAATGATTAACTTATCCCTGTTGTACAGACACAGCACCTAATATTTACTTGGGTTTTTTTTCTTAAATTATGAACCAAAATACGAGGGGAGGGAGGAGAACAAAAATAATCCCTGCTTGATCCTTTGCAGTCAGTAATTACATGTTCATTTTTCAGCTCTGACTTCTTTCCCCCACCCCATTATTTGGTTCATTGTTTCAACGTATCCTGTTCCCTTATATTTTCTCCTAAATGCAAACTGACAGGCTGAAATAATAACTAGGCAAGTAGATTACACTGAAAAAATATTCTCATTACAAGATCTTGGTTAACTCCCAACTACCGTTCACATCACAGAAACATCACCAATAACAGCAACTAATTCAGTTTCCCTCTGGGAAAAACCATCATATAAGATGCCAGGGGCTTTTCTCAGCCCACGAAGTAAAGCAGAAAGAATGCAAAGACAGAAATGATTTGTCTGGAGTGTTTAGAATGATGGAAACAGTCCAGGCCAAAGAGCTATCAGGGTGCAGTTGTTTTCCAACTTACTGGTCATCTTTTCCTCACACTTACAACATGTAATTTTGGTTCTTGTCCACTAAAGTGAATGGTTTGGTGTTTTGAGTACTGGGATATGGGTATGGACTGAACCGAAGTATTCTGAGGCTTGCCTGCCTTTGCTCTGTCTGGGGTTTGCCTGGGGGATAGTTTATATTGCCTCTCTAGCCAAATTGTCCATTTCTGCAATGTTGTAGTTTACTGATGGCTTGTTAATACTTGACCGTAAGCATTTGACCATGTAAGCGGCCCTCTCAAAGCTGGCAAAAGTAAATTGGTTCTAGGGCACAAATAACCTGAGTTTTATTTGGATACTCTGTGTGAAAATACTTCTCTTGTCCCCAGCTTCTCCTTTACATGTTATGTTCAAAGCTCTTTATAGCTCCGTGGACCGAAAGGGTATTGTAGCAGCACCTTACGTATCAGTGTTGTTGCGCTTTAACTCCTGTGCAAGTGTAAATGGGTATTTTAATGTGTAATACCTATATAAATGTACTTTAGTAAAGGCAGGGAGAGAGGCAAGGGAGGAGAAAGTTGTAGCAGTAGTGTCCTCCTGGTATTTGTCCTTGGTTTGAGGAGGAAGTTGGGGAATAATGTGTTTCAATAGAGCTTGAACACAAAGTATTTGGTAGTTCACATGTGAAGGATCTCAGGAGTTGCCAAGCTTTTCACTTTTCCCTGTGGCTGTTTCTGAGTTTCACTGAGCTAAACTCAGAATTCAGGATTGGGAAAAAAACACCCCCCATCCCAAAAAAGACATCTTTTCCCAGCTGAGAACTAGACTGTAGAAGTTCTTTGTAAGTACAGCAGAATTGCATTCATTGTCATACATGACAGAATTTGTAATTGTGTCTTTTGCTGTGAGGGCAAGGATGCAGTGGTGTTTGTGCAGGGGGGGAAATGAATACCTGGAAATACCAGAAGAAATCTATGACAACTTGAACCTTTAAGCTTAGCAAATTTTAAGATTCATTTATTTGCTTGTAGATGAAATTTTAAAAAAGGTTTTTATTGCAATTCAGTGGAAACATGGAGTTTTGTGGAGTTTGGGACTTAGATACTTGGTTCACTTGATTTTTAAGTTACATTTGGTATTCATGTTAGCAACTACACTTGTGATGTTAGGAATAAGACATTTTTATTATGCACTGGAAATGTTCTTTGAAATATAAATATCTGTAGTGAAAATTGTTGCTGAAATCAAGAATGAATAAGCAACTTATTGCATCTGTTTGAAATTAATTCTTGCCTGTTGTAATTATGCAGATTAATAGATATGTTTGAGAGCATTATGAGAACATAATGAACCTAAGATCCCAGTAGTAATAAAACAGTAGTTCTGTTTAAAGAATAATTTTATAGTTTATAGAGAGAGCCTGTTAATTTGAAAGATTGCATTTAGCTGTGTTCATTTCCCTGCTGGCTGAATCCAAACTGTGAGCATTAATTAGTCACCAATGTTTTGAAAGGGAAGAGTAATACTTAGTTTATTACTAAATGCTTTTGAATATAGAATTAAATCTTCAAGCAGAGTGCTAAATTTTCAGTCTAATGTGAAATTGGTACTTGTAAAATCATACTTTGAAATAAGCTTTTGAGGAGCTTTGACTGTCACGGGCTTCACGTGAGCGCCGGGTTTTCCTGACTGTACCTTACTACAGGACTGAGGACTAACTCTGTAGGATTTAGAGATCTGATCAATTTTTCCATGTCCATCCTAACATGTCTGTGAACCATTCTCTTACTACACTGGTTTGGAAAACTTGAAAATATATGCAGTAGTAGGGTATTGAAGGTGAATGAAATCAAATTTTAATAACTGCACTAAGAATCCTTTCCTTTTAGTAACCAGTTTAACTTTGACTGGCTTTGCACAGAGATAAAACATTTTTCATTTTTCTGCTCATAGATATTTTTTCATGCCACTAAGTACCCTGCCCACAAGCATGTAGACTAATATTCAATTACTACTGTACTTATCTGGTGCTAGAATATTCAGTGTTCTGTAGCCTACAGGAAAATGTCATAGAGAACTGGAAAAGCGCAGAATTAACTTAAAAATAACATGATGACTCATTAAATAGATTAGAGCTGTTTATATTCACAATTATGGAGCTTTAAAATAAAATAGGAGTGGCTGAGATAAAAACTAAACAGTGTGAAAAGGCCAAATTAAGATGAAATAACTTCTTTTATGGAATCAAAACAGTAGAGTTTTGCAGCCGACAACTGGAAGCAGTTTAAAAACCTGTGATTTCAGTGTACTAAGCAATAGTCTACAAATACTGGAAAGGTATTTCAAAATTTGAAGAAAACTTGTGTGGTCTCAGGAACAGGTCTTAGTCTTCTGTGTCAGTGTCAGCAGATGTCTTCAAGCTCACATGATCCATCAGAGTTTCAGTTGCCTTTAAAACAGGCTTGTGACAACCCTGCCGTGTCAGCATGCATTGTAGCCCTTCCTTGTTACAGGGAGAGCTTCGCTTCTGCAGCTCCAAAGAAAAGGTTATTGGCTGAATGACATTGGTTCTGTGCTTACTTCTGAGTGCTGGGAGACATGAGTGCAAAAGTGTGTGATGATGAAATTAATGGTAATGTGGGTATTAATATACTTAGTACATATAATTTTAATTCAGTTCTTTATCAGTTTCTCACTTAAAGTATGTGTAATGACTGTCATGTGATAGAACTTTATTTTCTAGAGTATAATAACATTTCCAGCATATAAACTTTAGCAGGACAAGATTCAACAGAATCTGATTTTTTTTTTCTTTTCTGTACAAAACCAGTGTACAAACATTTTCAGGATGTCTGTTGGTCCCACTCAGTGTAGTATAGAGCCACTTGGATGTGGTGACCAATTGGTCAGATGCTCTTTGCTGCTGTGCCAGCCTCTGGTCTCTGCTTTGATGCCTTAGATTGAGAGTGACAGAATTAATTTAGTCCCAGAAGTTTATTTTGCTTTTCTGATAACAGAGTTTTTTGAAATGTTGTGAAATTACCTGGACTTGAATTGCATCAGTGATTTTAGATTTAAGCATAGATGACTTGTAGTTACTGGGACCAAGTGCTGTTTCCTTTTTCCTTTAATTACACTTTCATACACCGTCTATATAGAACCTGTCTTCCTTCTAAATCCATATTTGGTTTAAGGGTTATATGATGAAAGGGTGTTTGACATAAAATACTGATGTGAAAATACCAAAATACAATGAATGCATCCCTTCCTGTGCCAAAAAAAACCAAAAAACCCCCCAACCAAACAAAACAAAAAAAACAACAGCAAAAAAAAACCCAAAACAAAAAGAAACCAAACCAAAACAAAAAACCAAAACAAAAACAACTAATGTGTTAATGTTAAATTCAAAAGTTTATTGGAGTCTGTCATGTTCCACTGTGGGAAACTGTGAGGAATTATTTTAAAACTAGATGGAATTAATTTCGGGAACGAAATAAAGTCAACCAAAACAAACATTTTGTCTGAGAACTGTTTATTGGTAACGAAAAAAACAAACAGGAAAAGGAAATCACCCTGCTAAAGAGGACTAGAAGGGACAGAGCAAGAGGAAGAGAAATGGGGGAAATGAAAGGGGNCCCTGCTGAGTGCCTGTCCCATGTGAGACATGAACTGGCTGCCAGGCAAACCAGAGACAAGGCTGCTTCTCTGTGCATTCCCTCTGCCCCGTGCCTCTGACACCTATTGTTGAGGCAAATCAAAACTGAATTGGCTCCTCACACCACCCCGTGGCTCGACAGTGGTTGTCTGGTGGTAACGATACAGAGGGGAAAAGGGGGAGAGAGAGAATAAAAAGGGGCCCAAACAACTTGGAGTTCTCACATTTCATAACAAAACTAAGCAGTTTACAGATCCATATTATATAATGCAAGCCCTGAAAGGTGAGTAGTTAAAATTGACAGTCTACAAACCATACATAGCTTGAAAATTATCCATCCAAAACACCCACAGCAGATTTACAAATTCCAAATACAGGTAATGCAAACAATTCACTTTTGTTCCAGTTAATTATGCAATCAGTTCAATTAGTAGAGTCCAATCTCACGCATCAATTCATGTTACATATCAACAGCCTTCTAACATGCCATGAAGCCCAGTGCACACTCATGGTGATATTTCACTATTTAACAAATGACATCTCTTCACATAAACTACTAAACAACAAAATATTTTAGGTGAATCTCACATATCAAAGGTGTTCCCCTTTTTTTCTTACTGTTTTTGGAGTTTTATGTCTTTGACATCCTCTCCCAATCTTATTAAATTTCTCAAGCCAATAAAATTATGAAGGATCGAATCAGCATGTGAGTACAAGTCAAACTTCTTCTGCCAAACCAACAGTACTCCTTAAAAAACACATTGCACCACCGAAGTGGTCTCCTCAGGGGGTACCATATTTTAAATAACAGAATTCCCCAGTCCCCCCCTGAGATTTTTTTACTGGACTCTACATTTTCTAAACCAGCCTCCATTCTCCCACCCACCAAAAGGAGAATGGGGCTTTTCATTTACCCACTTTAGCTTCACTAGCACACCTCCTTCCCCCCCTGGTTCAATTTAAAGGGGGGGTGTTCTAGGGCTCTCATTACATTTCCCCATGCTTGGTCGCTTGGACATGTTGTCAGGCCATACAGTCACCACCTTTTCCAATGTGTCTGTGGGGAGACCGTCCATCACCGTTTTTGGGATTCCCTTCTGCCAGCCCTGTGAGCAAGGGATACATACAGCCTGTCTTGTGAGCGAGTGCTCCCTTCCACCTAGATTGGAGTGAGGGGGAATTCTCGATGACAGTCTGGCTTTGTGCCAAGTATCTCACCACACGAGTATCTGGTTGTCTTACTTCTCTTTTTACAGGACCATATTTTTGCCCAAAATTGATTAGTTCCCGGGTGATGTCTCCTTAGGTCCACACCTTGCCTTCCTGGGCCAAGGTAATCTGCAGGGGAGGAGGTGGTACCTTTTCAGAGCAGCAGTGACTCTCTTTAAGGGGGCCAAAGCCTGTAGCTTTCCCTGCAATTGCATTCCAATCAGTTTTAGAGAGTTAGGAAGCCCCAAAATTAGAGGAGTCATTCTCTCAGCATCTACTTGATAGCATTATGGATGATTCCTGGAGCGGGGGGGACTGGTTCGCGATTGTACGTCATTTGCAGACAGGCTGCCTTGTGGACAGTCTCCAGTAGGTGGTCGGTGGTGTCTTCAGTGGTGAGGGGATCATCTCTCTCCAAGCAACCTAGACCACCAGCCCAATGTGCAGCCCTCTGAGTCAAAGTCTACGGCTCCCGGCCGTCTCCGGGGGTGAGGAGAACACCTGGACCCCAAAAACCTTCTGCTTCCTTTTTGCTTAGCGGTGTTTGGTCTCCCCACTTAAGGAAACGCCAAAGACATCATCAGTTTCGGTTTTGCCAGGGTGTCGGCAGAATTCTCTTTTCAGTTCCGTAGCTGTAAAAGATACCTCTCTAGCTGTTACAAGGGAGGCCTGGTCTTGGTCATTTTCACGGGTGTATTCAGTTTTTATTAAGGGGCGAGCACAGAGCGCGGCGTTGGCCCGGCGCTGCGGCGGGCTCCCGTCCGAGTTCGGAGGGAGGGACGGTGCCGGCCACGGCCTCATCAGCGAGCGGGGCCGCCGCGATCGGCGCGGGTGCGGCCGGGACCAGCGCGCCGGCTCCTCCCCGCGCCACGGCGGCATCCCCTGCTAGCACATCCCCCAGAACCTGCTGCAGGTTGTCATTGTTTTCTCCTCCTCCAACCTTCTCTGCAAATCCGATTTGCAGGGACTTGATCGCGGTTGTCTCCTGGCAACGCCTGGCAGTCCTCTCTTGTATAGTGGGAGCTGGAGCCGCCCCTAACGCAGCACAAAAGGGCTCATTTCCCCTTCCCGGGCTGAGATCTTGCTTTTGCCTGCAAAGCCGAGAGCCAGTCTATAACACTTTGTTCCAGTAGTCCCTAGCCCGCTCTAACACAGGCACAGAGGGTCTGGCTCTAAAGCTCTCTAGGAAATCGAGTAAGGGGGAGGACGGATCTCTGCCACGCGCCCCCATCACAGCACCGACAGTCATGGCTACTGTTTCCTAGTCGTTCTCAGGCCGACAACTTTCGGCGAGGGTCACACCTTATAATCACTAAGCACCCCGCAAAAGCACAGGAAAGTTTTGCTTAAAAGTACACACTACGAGAGAAGGGGCAAAACAGCTTCCCGAAGAGGGTCGCACCGTGAAACTTCCATGCGCCCCGAAAAGCACTCCTCGGGAGCAAAACCCCTACGGCACCAAGCCTATTAGCTGCTGGAATGGGGTGTTACACTTCCCAGGAAGGGCCACACCATAAAAATCCTCCAAAATGCCCCGAACACTTCCTGGGAAGACACACTTTAAATCACAAAGGCAGCTACATACAGAGTTACAGACAAGGGGGGTAAAATGCTTTTTAGAAAGGGCCACACCATTAAAGTCCCAAAGTGCCCCAGGGAAAACACCTTCTGAGAGGACACACCGTTAATTAGTTACCGAGATAACGGGGTGAAATGCTTCTCAGAAAGGGCTACACTTTAATGAGTAATTGGCTTGAGGGAGAACACTTTCTGAGAGCACACACAATTAATTACTAGTGGGCACCAAGTTTCAGGGAGGGTCACACCTCTTTTTTTCCTTAAACTCCCAAATCTCTCCCCAAAACACACACAAAATGGTTCAAAAAGATACAAAGCCTTTGTTCAAGACCGTCCCACTTCTGACACCAATTTAAATGTCGCGTTCCACTGTGGGAAACTGCGAGGAGTTCTTTTAGAATTAATGGAATTAATTTCACGAACAAAATAAAGTCAACCAAAACAAACGTTGTATCTGAGAACTGTTTATTGGTAACGAAAAAAAACAAACAGGAAAAGGAGCTACCCTGCTAAAGAGGGCTAGAAGGGACAGAGCAAGAGGAAGAAAAATGGGGGAAAGGAATAGGACGGGGAGAGAGAGAGGGGGAGACAGAGAGAAAAAGAGCGCGTTCCCACGGGAGGTTGTGGAGTGCTGTCGATGCCCACGAGGCGGGGGCTGTGCACGCTGCCTGCCTGGGGACGGCTCCTGCAGTGACAGGCGCCCGGACCTGGGGTGAGGGGGCGCTTGGGCAGGGGCTCCAGAAGCCTGGACAGGGTCACGGTAGTGGGCTGGCTCGGAAGCGAGCAGGGCTGGGTGCAGGTGGCTCAGGCAGGGCATTGGTCCAGGGACACAGGGAGGCAGGACAGGCACGAGGGCAAGCAAGAGCCAGTGGGGGCAAGAGAGCCAAAAGGCCAGGCTGGGGCCAGGGCAAAAACCATAAGACTCAAAAAGCAAGTTTTAAAAAGCCCCTCGAACCACCAAGCCTCCAAAGCAAGAACACAATCTCAAGAAAGCCCCAAGCCAAAAGCTCACACTCAAAAAGCAAGTTTCAAAAGCCCCCCAAAAGCATAAGACCCAAAAAGCCCCAGGAGCTTGGAGTGCAGTTACTTTTCGTGCCCCCTGGCCCCTCCAAAATTCTGCCTGCTGGCAGGGGACCATTGGCCCAGTCCAGTGTCCCACTGCAGTCCATTGGTAGAGACCTTTTGCCATCGGATTGGAGTGTCTCGGGAGAGTGCAGTGTCTCTGGTGTTCCCCTGCTGAGTGCCTGTCCCATGTGAGACATGAACTGGCTGCCAGGCAAACCAGAGACAAGGCTTCTTCTCTGTGCATTCCCTCTGCCCCGTGCCTCTGACACCCGTTGTTGAGGCAAAAGAAAATGAATTGGCTCCTCACCGAGTCTTACCTGATAATATGTTAGTGCCTTTTGTATTTACATGTATTTTGTAAAAGCCAGTACTGGATATGTGATATGTGTGGGCTTTCCCATAGACCTTTTCTAAATGTGTAGGTTTTGTAATGACTTTTCAAATCTTTATTCCTATTGCAATATCTGATTAATTACATACTATTGGTGGTGAAAAACAGTAAGGATTCAAATGTACAGGGGGAAATATGAAAGCTGTAGCTTCAAAAGGGTCTCTGCATCCAACAGTTAATATGATTACAGTGTTATACCCAGACTTGTGCTCCACTTGCCACATACAGCTGTCTGCCTTTAAAAGGGAAATGTTCTATCGGGTTCTCCCTTTGTATTGAGTTAAGCTGCTCTGTGATCTTCTGCACAAAACAATTTTCTTATGAGCCTCACTGAAAAGTCCAGTAAATCAGACCTGTAACTTGATATCTTTTTTCTCTTGTTCTATTCATTCCCCCTGTGAGCCATTATAGGATTCTTAATGCCTATGGAACAATTTCTTCTTTAATGGTAGCTATCATCTTGCAACTGGCACTGACACCCTTTTAACTTGATCTGACTTTGATGTTTTTATTGTCCAAGCATTTTACTGCAGCTCCACAGTGCCTGTTGCTTGGAGCCTGTGATGTGGCTTGTGATGGCTCTACAAAGGTGGCTTTCCATAGGGGCCAGTGGGAGGGACAGCCAGATGCTTCTACGAAGAAGAGAACGTATTCTGTATGTGTTGGAGTAACTGAGACTTTTCTAGTTTGTAATGAACTGTTTATCAGTTTTCTGCAATGGAAAGAGAAGTCAAGGTCCTTTTCTTGATAACCCTCATGCCACAAGCCATGTCAGTCAGGCGTTAGATGCAAATACAGTAGTATGATACCTTTGCTCTAGTTTGGTTAATATGTCTTCAGCTAGAATCTGCCAGAAATGTCATCTGCATAATATAACTCAGGTCAAATACTGAAATTTGCAGTAGTGGCACCTGGGCTCTGAATCCAGCTCTGATATTGTGCAAAGCACTTGGGGAGGAGCTTCTCTGAATGCAGCTGTGTCCCTTGGTGCTGCATATTGCAATTCCATCAGCTTTTCTGAGAAGTCTTTTTCCCCTCTGTAATAGGAGATATCTCTGGCAAGTATTTATAACAGTCTGATTTTAGGTAGCTAACTGGAGTGTTGGGATTTTCCTGATGTGGATGTCTACTTCTGTCTTTAACTGTATTATAAATTACATTGGCTCCCAATTTTATTCAGGCTGAATGATGCCTAAATTAATAAACCAGCTTGGGAGCCTGGGAGCAGTGGAATGTAACATGTTAATAAAGTTGCCAATCATTTTTCTCCCGAAGTCCATTAAAAACATGGCAGAAGCATGCTCTGTTTCTGTCAAATGTTTGTTCTCACTTGTCTGGGATAATGGTGTGGAGGATACCCCATGGAATAGAGGAAAAGCATGGGCAATCAAGGTGCTAGGAGAACAGGTGCAGAGATTTAGGAATGACTTGTGGCAGCTGTCCTGACAGGGTTCAAGTAGTCCAAGGAGCAGAGTAGTAATGTTGGTGTGATGCTGCATTTGTCCATCTTGTAGATCCATCTTTCTGTGTGTGTTAGCCCAGGGTCTGCTGGCCTCATTGGAAAGGGTTTGTTCTGTTCTGGGAAGTGACCAGCTGATAAAATGACCAAAGAGTCACACAGCTGCAAGAACATGTTAGCTGTTGGGGAGTTCTTGCTTTCTGTGTCATTTACACTTAAATACATCTTTTAAATACTTCCTGAATACTTTTAGAATACATTTAGGTCTTTGTTTTAGTTACTGAAATGCTGGAAAACTATTTTCATAGCGAAGCGTTGGAAATGAGAAAGCATTTACTTGTTTGTACAATCCAAATTAATTCAGTACTGAAGGCACTTGTAAACAGAAGGCTGAAAAAGGCCCTCAGTGATAAGACCATGTAACAGAACACAAGTGAAGTGGCTCACCAGGTCTGCAATCAGGCACCAGGATGGCTTTTCAAGTTAGCTGTGTGAAACCAGTCTTGCTCTGCAAAAATCCTGGATTTTGTAGCCTCGGTTAATACTTTTTCAACAGCAGTTTAAGTTCTCTGATCTATATGGTTTGTATCTTGCCACTCATGTTCCTCTAGCTGTACAAATCCAGTGCTGTAGTATTGCTGATGTCCTCTGCGGTGTGGTGCTCGAGTTCCATCTCTGAAGTGTATGATATATCTAGCTGGCAGTGCTGACTGCCAGCTGTAGTCAATAGAAGCATGGGTTAGTTCCTCTCGATTCAATTGCGAGGAATTCCTCTGCTGGAGTCAGGTGTCAGAGGCAATAACTGTCCTGTACTGCTGATGCACTGGCTTCTCCAGGTTATTTAGTGATCTGTCAAAAAAAATTATCCTATACTGATTTGAAAAGCAACACGCTGAACAGATCATTCAAGGTAGGAGGCTATTTCACATTTGGGGGTATAAATGTGCTTTCAACATTGCAGTTTTGAGGAAACTAAATATAAACATGTTTTCTTCTAGCTAGGAGGAATGTCACTCTCTATTTTCATATGGTTGATAATAGGTTGGAAAATAGTTTAGTTTTTTAACATTCAAGGAATGCCAGAAAATTTGGCAGGATTTTTTGTGGCTTCTCTTGCTCATTTTTAGAGTAACTTGAATGTATTCTAAAATTACATGTTGATGGTATATTCAGGCCAACATTGATATGATCAGATTGTGATGGTGGGTCTGTACATAGGTTTTCCACGTATTTATATACAACTTTTTAAAGAAGGGAAGTGTATTTTCTGTGAATCTATGCATAAATTCATAAATCCAGAGATTCTGTAGGGCTTCAATGATAGTCTGGGAGCAAAGCTCTCTGAACCTTGTGGTTTAGACTCGGTTGGGAGTTAATCCTGGTGGTATCCATGTCTTAGAGCCATATCCTCTGCTTGCTGCAGGTTTGTCACAGCTCCTCATGGTCATAATGGCCTTCATGAGATGAGTATTGCTCATGCCCTGCTTACCTCTGCTCAGAGATGTTCAGTATTTACTAGTTCAACTGTTATGCAGAAATATATTAAAAATTAGTGTTTTCATTTTCCGATGGGGTTAAATGGAACTATTGCCTGATGGTACACTTCTGTTCTTAATGAAAACTAATATCTGTTATCAATATACTAAACGTTGGTATTGTTTCTTGCATGTTGGCTCTTGCTTTTGTGGGCTTTCTGTTGTTCTAATGACTTCTGCCTTTCAACATTATCAAGATAGATTAAGGTGTTTTCAAAATTTGTTCACCCCATTCTTGTCTCTGTATCTTTGATATATATATACACACGCACACATATACATTATTAAAACATTACGTAGTTCCTTAAAAATGCAGCTGTTAATTTCCCATTTCCCCTTAGTAACTGTTAGGATTTCCTGAATACATTTTTGAAGTCTGTTTTATGTTAGTATTTCCAATTATTATTTTTCTTGCTGTATTTTCACTTTGATTTGTTTGCTGTGTCACCTAATTTACAAGAGCATTCACATACAATGTCCATAATTTTCATGCCAGTTTTGTGTTTATTAAATTGCACAGTTAACCTAAGAAAGAGAGACAAATATTTCGTATACCCCTGGCAGGCTAAATTTTTGTTGTATGTTTGTATCCATGTGTTTGCTGTAGTTTTTGCATTTAAAATATTCCATCTGTGCATTTAAATATTCTTTTAATGTGAGTTTAAAGGGGCTAAATAGAAGGACTAAATTGAGATTGCTACACAATTTTGATGCTGAAAATAGTCCTTTTCAGTCTAAATAATATCAGTGTGTAATATAAATTATACTTTCTTAGGAAGTTGTGGAAAATAGCAGATAAATAATCCTATTAACGATGGGGTTAAAAGCAGAATCTGAAATACTGCTTGCTGTGTGCTTTCCTTAGAAGAGGAAAGTACCTTTACATGAGGTAGCAGGAATAGACATCAAGAATCCAACCTTCTGGAATGTAAATTTACTGAATGTGTATTGAAATGTTTTATGAAAGGGGTTTCTGTTGTCTTGCATGTATTTGGGAGCACATAAAACCTTGCACACGCTCGTTAATAGAAGGTAAAAAATAAAGGGTAGGTTTTTAGTGGCCCATCTCCATGATGATGTTGCAAGGTGCAGCAATCTGCACCTTAGGCATGTGCTGAGGAACAAAAATATTATATTTGAGTGTATACAACCATTTAAATGCTCTTGTCTGCTGAACTGGTTAAGGTCATGTTGGACACTGTTGGAAGATGTTATTTTCTTTGTTATACCCAAACAGGAACATTTTATAGATTCCTTCTGTTACCAAAACCGTGTCTGACTGAAGGTATGTGCAGGTATATTCTTCAGCAAGCAGGAAAAATGGGCATTTCCTTTTCTCTTGTAACTCATGAGCAAAAAGAGTACGTGAAAAGGACCAAGAAGGGTGGTATTTATTTGGCTCAGGTTTCTTCAGTATGACATTAGGGGACACTTGCCAGCCTTGGGATCTAAATATGAAGTTGTTGCACTTAATTCATTTTGTCCAAGACAAGAGTTGCCTTCAATTGAAAAGTTTTATACCTAAATACCAGTGGCTTTGCAGCTGGTCTGATCCTAACCTTAACTCTGGGGAGAAATGCAGTCTTGCAAAAGCATTTTCTGTATTTTGGATATTGTATTTTGAAAGTTTGGACACGTAATCTAACAAAATAATAGAGAAGGAACATCGGAAATTTGGCACTGCACAAGCCATTTAAATGTACCCTTAAATGTCAGTTCAGTGGTGAAATTCTCTGCTCTCTGTGGTGTCTATCCCGGGCTACTTATGTCCTATGCTACCAAGTTGTACCGAAGGGACTTCTCACAAGTGTTTTGAGCAATCTTTGTATATTAGTAGTTTATTTCCATTATAGTAATGGCTGATGTGTTTTCCAGATCAGCCACTGGAAGGTGTGCAAATTGCAAACCGACAAGCACAGAAAGGGTCTGACAGTTTCTCCTGCAGAAGCCAGTGATACATCTGTCCTTAAGCAAATGCTGCAGAATCCATACAATTTATTAGGGAACTGTGCCTTCAGCTCCAGAATTTCATGAGAGTTGAGCTGTTCAGAGGTCTCACATGTCCATATAGTGTTTGTGTAGAGTGTCTCTGCATCCTCAGCAGCCCCATCCGTACTTGCCCAGCCTCCTCCTTCCCCCAAAGCAGGGAAGAGAGCTCTGAACCATTTGCTGTAGGACGCAGCTGAAGGAATTCACCAAATGTTTGATTTATGATGGAAGCAAACTCGGGTCTGTCAAAAGATATACTTTCACACCTAAAATGTGGGAGGGAGGGAATTATGATTAGGAACATTACCTGCCCTCAGGCAAAACTAATTGTGTCTAATTTTTGCTAATACTTAATGGCAACGTTCAACAGTCAAACTTTAATGAGCTGATGATTGCTTAACGTACTTTGTGTTGAAAAGCTGTCAGTGGCCAGTGCAGGAGATGGAAATTACATGGTCAAGGACTAGTACAGTTGGAATAGAGCAGACTTTTCAATTCTTAAATTCTTCTGAGTAGGAGGTGTGATGGTGTACTTTGACTAAATTGTGGTCGTTAATTCTTACTTCTAATAGCTGACACCTTCAGATTCTACTGACTGTGTTGGGAATATCTTTTCAAGGGTTTAAAAAGGAAGCTTCTTTTAAGGATCATGATCTTCCAGTGTGTCCCGGTTTTGGCCAATCTTAAGGAANCGACATGTAGACATTTGACAGGCATAGACACTATTACTGGCAACTGCTTAGAAAATGAACACAAAATATCGTGTGGTAGAGTAATGCTGTCAACAAGGAGGATAACAGTAACTTTTCCAAAGAACAAATATCAGTGTCACTTTCACTTACATGACAGGAAAAATGGGGAAAGAAATGGCCATGACCCAGAATGCCTACAGCCAAGAGGATGTGTAAGTACCAGTTTGGCTGAAATGACTGTTGCTTGTCATTCCCCGGTGAGAGTTTTGAGAAGTCATCACAGGCTTTTTTAATATATGAGTGTCAGTGAGTCTCAGTCAGGTGTAGACATATGTATTTTCACATACTTTTGTTTTTTGCATTGTGCAGCAAGTAATCTCAGGGCAGAGATGGCTGTGCTGAAGCAACATAAGTAGTCATGTCTGATCTTTTCCAGAAGATGTTTGATTGTCAGGTGATATGCTCAGCATCAGCAAAGTTGGTCAAACCCTCTCAGTCCTGCTCCTTGTAGCTGCTGAGCGCTGAGATTGTAGAAGGCCTCCCTGAAGCTGACAGAAGTAATTTTCATTGCCTTCAATGACTTGTAAATCAGGCTGAAAATGCTGGTTGGTCTCAAAAGGGGTTAATACTTTGTGAGCTTCAATCTAATGAGTGGAGACCAGTGGTAAATCAAAAAGGAAGGAAGAGCTTTGTGGGCAAAATGCAGTAAAGCTTCATTTGCTTTTTCAAATTCCAACTTATTTAAATTTTACATTAAAAATTGTGGAGGTATAAATCCTACTAACCATCTTAAGACATATTTGCCTCGTCATTGCTTAAGACACTGACTGAATACACATGGTTTAATTTAAAGCTGATTGCATTTAACAACAGGATATTTAAAAGCCTTTAGTAATGTTGTAATGATAGATAGCACTTAATTTAGTCTAGAATGACCCGATACAGTTATCTATAATTTACATTAGCAATGTTGAACTGACAGGAAATTCAATTAATTCTTCAATTTTATGCTCTTAACATTTAAAAAGCTAACCTTGCTTTAAAATCAGTTTGCATTATTTTGAAGATGGGATCCCTAATGTTAAACCCCTATTAAGTCCACATTTTCTCTCCTATAAGGTTGCTTTGAATTTTTTTGTGATGTTTTTGTGGAATGTTGGTCAATAAGCAGTTTTTGTGGGTGTGTCTGTGACTTAAGGATCTCTCTATTGGACATTGATCTATGCTGTTGAATAGAATACTGGAAAAATGTGATTTATAACAAGCATTCTCATAGTGTAGACCAGGAGGTTGGGTTGATATTTCCCTTTTCCATGTTCACTGCTATCAAGAAACACCCATGGCTGTAGGCAGTAATTTATAACAACACTGTTGCATTGTCTGGTTTTAATTACTCTGGGGTTGCTTTTAGGAATGACAAGTATGAATTTATCCCATCTTTGAAGAAATACATAGCACATGTGATTATTTGGATTAATTAGTATGATTTTGTATCACAGTTGGTGACAGAAAGCTGGGAGAAAAGGCCAAGAATAAAGGTTAAGGGAGGCAAACCAAATAACTGAGGGTGGTGACTGAGGTTAAAGTCCCTTCTGAATTCTGAGTGCTCCAGCACAGGTTTTCTGTGATTCATTCTGTGAAGCTGCATTATCATTTTGCTATATATATTCCAATATCCATAAGTTGACTCAGACCCTAGAGAGAACACTTCCAGTGAGTAATTTCAGGTCTGACTGCCACAACCAGACTACTGAGAAAACCAGTCCAGTCTTTCATTTGGTGTTTCTGATGGTTTGAGCTGCAAGCTCTTTCAGCCAAGCTGCTTTGTGCTACAGCTCCATGTCTTTAGCGATGCTGCACTACCTGCTTCTTGGAACTCAATTGGAAAACAAAAAAATCGATGATGCAAACAAAAGGTCTGTTCCCAAAGCTGGGTGAAACTCTGGTGGAAGGACTTCTGCTTGAATTTAAGCACTGTGTTGCTAAACCTCTCACATCCCCTGTGTGTTGGTGGTTGTATCAGCCAACTGGGATAGTCTATCCAGGCCCTGTTAATGCAAACATGTTTTTCATTGGTGCTGTTCCCTATCATTTTGGAGGATATCTGAAAATAAGGTCTAAGCAGGTATTGAAAATTTTAATTTTTACCTATATTTATCCCACTTGCCTGCTATTATAATTTTAAAGTAGGGGCATCAAATAGAATCTGTCTAATTGCAATGGTGTAACAAGCATGCCTTCAGTTCTACGCTGAAACCCATTGCAATCAGCAGATGTCCCACCTCGAGGAAAATGGGTTGCAGGTCTAAAACATTCACTTTCACTGTCTCATTGCTTGTGATCTTGCCAAGGAAATAGTAAGGTTTGGATTGTATTTACTCTTTGCTATGAAGCAGTTGTTAATGCTGCGTTTTCATGCTCTGGTCGTTGTTGTATTCCAGAGGCCAAATGTCCATTCTGTGGAATGAGTGTGGGAATGCTTTTCTGCTTCAGCAGGATTGGGCTGTCTAACACAAGGCCGCTCTGTAGTTACAGCGCTTGTAAGATCCATAGTTAAGAACCCTAAATACAAGTATCATTTTCAAGATGCCTTGTCTTTGAAAAGCAGCCAAATGGAAAATGAAACCCTGGGTTGAATTCTACTCTTCCTGAAGGAAGTGTCAAACCCTCTCGAGGGAGCTTGGCCCAGCTTTGTACCTATTATTTATATATCGGCGAAATTAACTGTAATTGTTAACGAATCCAAATACTGCATTATAAAAGTCTAATCATGAACAAGGAGGGGAGAGAAGCTGTAAATACTGTCAGTCCCCAGATTTTCAGTTGCTGTAACTCAGTGTAGCTTCACAGAACAGAGAGGGGTGCTTCGCTTAACAGCACTGAAGAATTAAACCAGGGAAATGGTGTAAAAATCAAAAAGGATTTTAGAATCTGAGGAAACAGAGTAAAGAAAAACATGCAAAGTTGGGCATTTCTTCTGCCAAAGGAGAAGTTGAGTTGTGCATCCACGTTACATGGTACCTGCGTCAAAGAAAAGCATTAGTATTCAAGCTGAATGATGTCATGGAAAAACTAGTTTGTTTTTTTAAGCATGCACAACTTCTGTCAGTTGAGAGGGGATGATAAGAACAGTATATTAATGTATTTCCCTTCTTACCTCTCGTTTTGTGAAGTGGTTAAGATTGCTGGCATTTTCCATCTGGAATTTTATGCCAATGGCAGACCCCCAACTGTGGTGGTAGAAGGGCAGTGACCTCATCCAAGGGCATCAACTGGAATAGTGTTTCACTGTGAAACTGCCAAGTCTTTCAGACAGGGGCCCAACAATGCAATAGTTTGTTGTAACTATGTGTGGAGTGTAATTCATCTAATATAATTACTTTATTAGATGTTTAGAGCCACTAATTTGAGATAGACTCCACTCCTCTGTTGACTTTTGACATAGGAAAGATTGTAATCGTCTTGCAAACTATCAGCTCTTGGATTAAAATTTAAACCTACAGTGAGCTCCAAACTGCTTTGCGTTTACTCTTAGAAGAAAAGGGAGGTTGAATAATTTTGTCATGTTAATTTATCTTAGGAAACTGGATTGCAAGGTTCTGAATTATAGTCATTATGTAAGCATGTAAAGTATTATGGGCTACAAGATTCATCTAATGTGGTGCGGATGGATTAGTGCATGTGCAAAGACCATTTGAGAACATTTCCATTTTTGCCACGTTTGCTAGGGCTAGTTGCATCCAGTTATAAAAGAGATTGGCTCTAAAATGGCAGTGGTTTACACGTCCTAAACGTTAAGACTTTGGTTAAAGCAAAAGGAACAAAATAATTATTTTTATTTTAGCTTGTCATGCAGTTTGTACTAAGGCTTTCTGTAGTACTTTATCGTGACAGCTCATTTTCCTTTTCATTTGATGCTCTCACTTACAGCTTGTTACTCTATTAAACTAGAAAGATTTAGTTTCTTAAAGAGCCTTCAATGAAGCTGTTATAAAGCCTTTTCTCAAAACAAGTAAAAAATGGAGCCTGAACATATGAGATTACATTACATTTTGGTTTATGTTGCTTTTTTGAGGAAATAAAAATAGGAGAGAGCAAGAGTTTATTGCTTAATAAGTATCAGCTATTATCATAAAAAAAGGATCATAATTTTGAGTTTCATTTTTATTTTGACCAAAACACTTTCAGATAATAAATGTTGCAATTGAATCTTGTCTTTTATAGAAAGTTGTTAAAACAAGCTAAATGCTTTCCATTTGTGGATAACAAACTGATGCTCTAAGTTTAAGAATTACTGTGGCAAAAATTTAGTATTTCTTTGGTTTACTTGTAGTCTATAAAATGGACTGTTTCTGGTTATTTCTGAGACCTGTGAATTAAGGGTGTTACCTCAGGTGGAATGTCGAAAGAATTGTGACATTGTGAGGCTGTGTCCTCTCCATTACTAAAAACAGTTTTTCGTCTGGGCAAGTTCTCGCTAATAGAATAGATTCAGATAATGCCACTAGGCTTCTACTTGAGAGTCTGCCTTCTGTGGACTGTTTTATGGACACCTTTCTTCATTGCATGTTTTTAGAATTTTCAAAGGGCGTGTTTATAAAAAAACAGCACCCAAATTAATTGCATCTTATATGTACACAACAACTACTTTCTAGTATTTTAAACTGCAAAAGCAATGATAGTGTGTGTGGAAATGGAATTTAACTCACTTGGTGGACTTGAAATATATCCCTAAGCAGTTATTGCAATATCTTATCAAATTCTCAAGCAAGAAACAAAGCTTTTTCTAAATGGAATTTTTATGAACTGTTTTAAGGACTGTTTACTGGAAAGCTGCCTAATCACTGCATTCCCTGGGTAATGGCAGGGATGTGTGTGCTGAATTAGTAGCAGGGATATGCTCAACTACACTGCCAGGGAAAAGTTGATACTGCTCTTGCTAATGCATGTAAATCACAGAACAAATTTTGAATATGGAGAGAATTTTTTAAAATAGCCCCATTTAATTGCATCAGCCTGGAAATATGATGGGTGTCTGTGATGAGGTCAAAAAATCCTGTAAATCAAGCAATTCGTGTGCCAGGCATTCAGCAGTTATAGTCTTGTGTTTGGCTTCAGGGGCAAGTGAACTCCCTGTGAAGAAAACCAGAAGTCTTTCAGAGGTGCTTCTACCTCAGGGCCGTGATTTGCAGGTGGTGCAGCCCATGCCTAATCTGTGCAGCACTGAGACCAGCTCTGAGTAACCAGCAGAGCATGATTTCTGAGTCATCAATGCATATACCAGTGGTCATTACAGTCGTGATGAAATCAACTGTCACAGGCTTCTCCTGCATTTGAACAGCGCCTTGCTTCAGTGATTTATAATGAAACGGTTGGAACTATTTATTTTTTTAAGCGGTAATAGTAATAATTAAAACCCTTCTGTTAAAAAGATTTGGGAAGGCATTTAATTTATAGAAAGATTAGGTGTATCAGGGAGAAATCCACCTTGCTGGCATTCTTCTGTTTGGGTCATTGCAAAGGAACTGAAATGGGTTAAGAGGAAACTGCTTGTACCATGGTGTGGTGTGTGTGGTTTCCTGGAGATTTTACTCTTATGGGTGAGTGCGTCTCTGAACACAATGAAGCTGCAAGCATGTGCTAAATCCAGTTAAGGAGATTTCCAGTTTAGTCTTTTGTCTCTGCAAGAGTCCCTGCTGTGCGCCTGGGACACAAGATTGTCCAGAAGTGTCCCCGTTGCACATTGCGAGGAATCCTGGTTCATTCTGAGTCTTCAGTCTGCTGGTTTAGTTTGATGTTTCCATGTTCTTCTATAAAAGAATAATTGCTTTCCGTTCATCTTCTCTGTGCCGTGCCTGCATTCACAGCTGTCTGGTTTTTACCTTTTCTTCGTCTGCCTCTTCTCCAAACTGAAGTGCCCTTGTCTACTTAACCCTTTCTTTTATGGAAGCTGTTCAATAGCTGGAGTTAAACTTTGTGCCCTACTCTGAATTTGCAATCTCCTGTTTGAGGATGAGGCAGTCACCACTGACTTCTCAGAGTGCACTGAAGGAGGGCACTCCTATGCTTAGTTATACAGCTCTTAGCAGGTTTGAAAGGGATAAAGAAATGGAAGAGAATAGCTTTGGTTCATAAATATGTTTGCATTAATAATAATAATTACAATTTAGATTAATGACTGTGCTATAGTAGACAACTGTAGTAGAGCTTTAGAGACTGTTTAGAAACTAAAGTCATGTAAAATAATTCAAAATAGCCTCCCTAGAATGGTAGTTCTGTTTTAAGACAGGCATGGTGTCAGGAGGTCACTGGGCATGGGCAAAAATGATAGAAAAGTGAGCAAACTGACAATTCTGCCATTTCCACGTGCTTGCATTCTACGTTCAGTCTTCCTGAAAATATTTGTGTGCCTTCCTTCATTTAGGCATTGCAAAAACATGACTCCTTCTATGGGAGGCTTTCCGCCCTTCCCCAGTTTTGTGCCTTTGTTTCTTTTGGCTGTAAATCCAAGCCAGCTGCAAATTTTTTATTTCATATTGGAATTTAGCAGTGGTGTTACCAAGTACTGAAAAGAATTCAACATGTTTTCTTGTTATCCAAAGTGTTTCTAGGAGTGTGATTGAGGGATAGGAATCCAGGACACAGGGGAGGCAGGTCCCTGTCTCTCTCTGCAGTATGTCAGAGTGTGGATCAATGTATCCCTGAACCTCCTGTGCAAATATGTTAAAAG
The DNA here is from genome assembly GCA_013397815.1 of Aleadryas rufinucha. Classification (NCBI taxonomy): domain Eukaryota; kingdom Metazoa; phylum Chordata; class Aves; order Passeriformes; genus Aleadryas; species Aleadryas rufinucha. Next base: position 106,906 of record VZTH01006042.1, read on the forward strand.
GCAGTGCTCCCCGAAGCAAGAAACAAAGCCATGAAAACAAATCTACCAATCTTATCACAGCATGCCTTTAAAAACAAAAAAAAGCTTCTACCCATTATATAAAAGACTTCTTTTAATTTTTAAAATTTATGAATACAGATGTCCTGATCACAGCTGAAAGAGGCTTGTAGTTATGCATGGCATGCTTGTGAATTCCTTAGAAAACCTGTTTGGTTTTTTTTTTAATATAAAATATGTCTGTGAAACGTTTTGGAGTTCTCTACTGGGAAATATTTTTCTGCAAAACATAGTTTACTGGGAATAAAAAAAACACTGGCTGGTATAAACATGGAATAATGTCTTTAGGAATTTATACTAGAATAATTTTGAATCTAGAGGAAACTTGAAGGTGGGGAGGGGAGTGGAGGTTTTGAAAATCTGCGAGGGTTTTTGCTCCTACCAGTTGTGTTTTCATACTGTTCACTTTGGGTAATATAGTTCATGCTTCACTGTAAAACTTTTAAGTGCCTTCAGCATGTTGAATAAGAAGCTGTAGTTTTATAAAATAGCATTTATTGTGTTGGGGACGTGCTGCTTTATCACCTACACCCAAGGACTTGCAATTACATACATTGTATCTCACGTGAAGCAAGAACTTGGACCATGGAGTTCAATGAGCCCTTTTCTAGCAGTGGTCACAAGCAGATTTCTACCTAGGAGCAGGATAAGCATGTTTGGTATTTTTAAAGGCTTTGCCAGACTCCAGCTCTTTTGGAGCAGGCACTTAATGACTTTCTGTGTATTTAGCAACCTTCATCAGATGCCTTTATATCAACTTGTGCAGGCTGCCTTCGGGCTCAGATGAAAAATTAGGTATAGATTATAAAATGCGAAAATACTTTATTTCTCTGTGAATGCTTGAGGACTCTCATGCTCTTTTAACACAATTTAATACTTCAAGCCTGAGAAGCTCTGGTCCCAGGGAAAATCGATAGAGTTTTGTCATTACGGTCGTGTCTGTCAATTACAGCTAGATTCATGTGGTCATGTAAGATTATAAATTTGTGCCAGCCTCTCAGTCACAGATGTTCCAGCTGTGAAGACATGTGGCACTATTTATTTTACTCTTTTTTCGTAAAGACCACAGGGGGAAAACATTGTCCCTACCCAGAGACTGTAACCGTTATTCTGAAAGTACCTTTCAATCTTCCTCTCCATGCTGAGAGGATGGCATTAGGTCTTTTTAGCCCTCACATGTTTGTTTCAAACCCCCACAGCTCACAAAATTAATTTCTGTTGGGAACACAATGTCGTGATGAGGCAGGTTATTCTGACTGGGCTTTTTCTTTATCCCCTGTACAAAGCAACTGATTCACTTTCTATTAATTACCACCAGCTCTAGGGACCGCCTGGTGCTTTTCCTGTAGAGCTTTCAGCCATTTGAGCTTATTCTCAGGTTTGCTGTTTGGAAAAATAGAGATGACAGGAGGTGGAAGGAAGGATGCAGTAGAAAGAGGCTGACTTACCCCAAAGGTTTAAGCACATGCCAGCTGTAGGATGGCAGGGAATGTTTACTGTGTGTGGAGCACTATATTTTACTTAAATACAGCACAATATTACTTGTCTCAACTTTTTTTTTTCCCCAAACCCTATGAGCAAAGGAAATTCCAAAAAATTGCTTTTTAACTAATTATAAGAAATCCAATAACACTAGCAGCTTATTTCTTTCTAACTAAATATAATGAGATTGGAACATTGCTTCATCGGGAGAATGACCTAATACAATAGCTTATTGAACCATGAAAGATTCATTAAAACTACCTTGCAAGGGTTTTTTTGGGCACTGTTTTATGCACTGGACTTTTTTTCTTTTAAAAAAACAACTGCAAAGTCTAAAGCAGTTACTGCATGTAGTTGTAACCCATTTCATAACACTAGGCAACATAACTCGTTTTTAATTACCTATTATGTTATAAAGATGTTACAGAAAAATCCTCATAGCTGAGTTGCACTTCGTTTGTTGGAGGCTGAGGTTTGCAGCCAGGTGACTTTGCAAAATACCTGGATGCTACACATTGGGATTTTGCACAAAAATTCAGGAGTTGGTGATAATTTTTAAATTTCCAGAAAATTTCCTTTTCCTGCTGACCTAAATGAAAAAGTGGTCCCTTCCCTGAGATGTGAGTTTTGCATTTTCACTGAGATCCACAGACCAGGACTGTTTCAGGTTGATCTCTAAAAGGTACTTGAAGATAAATTATGATTTTTTTTTTTTAATTGAAATGTTAATGTTTTGAGGAAAGAGGTCAAGATCTGTTTTTACTCATTTTCCTGGTGTGTGGTCTAATGTTTGGGGTGCCCGAGAGAGAGGGTTCACTTGTGTTTTGTCCTCTGCTGTGTTTTGCTTTAATTTCTTATTATTTCTTTTTCTTTCTTTTAGTTATGTTAATAAACTTTTTCATATTTTTTAAGTTTTGAGCCTGCTTTGCATTCCTCCAAATCTCCTGTCTTTGGAAAAGATAAAAAGGCAAACTGAAACCATTACAGGCCACCAACTTGTGTCAGCTTCATTCTATCCACTGCCTTTCAAAGTTCCCAAAACCAAGTTTTTCTTCCCTTTGTGAACAAAAGTATTCTGTTCCCTGCAAGCCATAGTGACAAGGCAAATACTGCTCTTTCCAGCAGTTGGGTTTTCATTCAAGAAGCTTCCTTTTCCTAAACCTGACTATCATAGCACAAACTCAACAAGGATAGAATAAACTAGTGAGTTTCATTCTTTCCTCTTGTACCTGTAGCATGGAGGTGAGAATTACCTTGACTTATAGTCAAGTTCTGTCCCTGAAACGACTCTGAGTGTTTAAGGCAGAACTTTTCAAGCCAGTCGTGTTTCTCCCTTTAAGACCTATCTTTCCTTGACAATGCAGCTTGTCCTGGCAGCCTGATGAGAAATCACTCCTAGCAAGGAGTCAAAGGAGGATGAAGTGATGCTGCCTCCCATGTAAATTATGTGTTGTTATGTGCCTCCCATGTAAATTCCTTCTGTTTTTAGGGTATGGAATGTTTTTTCAGATGTATCTCAGGAGGAAAGAGCATTTACCTCTCACCTGTGAATGCAGCCTGGGTTTGTGCACATTGCCAGGACTAGTCAAACATGCACACAGGCTTTAGTGCCTGCTGCTTAAACACATGGTCTGGACATTTTCCTAGCTGGCAGCAGAATGGATGATAAGGACAGTTGCACCAATTGAACTGAACTGTTTTTTAGTTTATTTTTTATGCATTTGCAAGCCATGGTCTTACCTTGTCGTTCTGTGCACCTTCTCCTACTGTTGTTGGGGTACTGTATTGTTGTATGTAATTTTTTTGGGTAGCTCAAAAAAAAATGTAACAGCTTGAGATTTCCTTATGCCTTAATCATGGAGGTTATAAATTAGTCCTATTTTTTTTTCTGACAAACAGATGCCTTATTTTTATACACCAAGCTCAGCGTATTAAAGTCTTTACTGTTTCAGAACCCGCAATTATCATGGATACAAAGGACAGTTCAAAATGCATCAATTTAGCTGAAGTCTAATGGATACAAAGCTGACAGGTAAATGGACATCATGTATCCTTTAGGATCATACTTGTTTTTGATAAGTAAACGTATTTAGAATTGTTTAAAAGACAAAGTTCTTGTCTAATAAGAAACATATATTCATGCTCTTTACACTATTAGAAAATGCCCTGTCTAATAATAAACATATATTCATGCTCTTTACACTATTAGAAAATGCTCTGTTTTTATTGAGCCAGAAGCATCTCTCTGCTGATAATACTTGGCCTGAGTGCAGACTTTATTTAACATGGTACTTGTGCTACACAATAGATGTGTACTATAATGCTAGACAGGTGTGATGTTACATGTTTTTATGGTGAGATATTCAATAAACACCTTAATTGGAGAGTATCCACAGCTCCCCCAGACAGCTGGATTGACAGCAGTAAGGGGAAAGCTGAATACGACTGTCTGGCTGAAGATGTTAGATTAAAAATAAAGAAACAAAACTGAGTTTGTAGTTTATGCCAGTGAGTAGTCTCCAGTGGAGATGGAATAATCACACGGGAACTGCACGAGAAAGTATCTAGCTGAAATTAAAAGTAGTTCCTCTTTTTTTGCGTTTTGGTTTGTTTGTTTTTTTTTTTTTTGTTATAGCAGTGACTTTCTCTGTGCTTTATGTCTGAGCCCTGAAAATGGCCGTGGGTTGGAAGTGGTGCATTTATTGTTCTTGGAATACATCCATCCATGCCAATGTCAGTTTGCCTGGATTCAGTGCTTTTCTCCATTTACTCCCATCCTTTGCACAATGTCTACAATTATTAGGAGGAAAATATCTGGTTTGGGTAAGCAATTATTCTGCAGCCATAGATAAGATGCTTTGGTGCAGCTCTTTATTTTAATAATCGCTTCAGCCACTATTGTGTTTTACAGCTCAGTTCTGCCAGCTGATTTTCTTGGTTTGCAAATACTCTTTAAGCCAGAGGTTTAATTTAAAGTGCTTTCAGCTGAAACAGTCATAATAAATAAACCCCCTTTTGTTATTTTTATGTGGTTTTACTGTTTACATATTCAAAATTATGAGAAACAGACCTTAAAAGGTAAAGCTTAAATGAATGGAATTTCAAAATGAGATGGAACACAACTTTGTGCACTGTGGCTGGCACTTGAATGTCATCTCTGTCTTCTGAACTGACTTCATAAAAAAAAAACCCACTTAGAGAAACTCCATATAAACACCCTGACCCCAAACAAAAAACCCCACCCTATAAAACCTCTCTTTAGAATCTGCTGATGTTCTGTTGGCTTTGTTCTTACTTTGCGCCAAAGACTGATCATGTTTCAGAATAATTAAGTTTTCAAGCTTCAAGAAATCTTTTACCTATTTTTTTAGATTTTTTTCTGATTTAAATCAAGTTAAAACCCCCCTATTTTTTACTTAATTTGAACAAAAATTGCTAGCTAGTTACTTGTTTCTGCCATCAAACATGGAAATACCTGCTTTAAATTGTAAATTAATTCTGTTCTTATAGTCTTTATGCATTTCATATTCCACTGCTGATTACTTTGCCTGACAAATATAATTTTAAATCTGCTTTTTTGTTATTTGAAGCACCGAGACATTATTTAATTCTACTTCAATTTTATGGCACTCTGAGTTGTGATACATAGGATTTCTTTGTGAAATGTTCTGGCTAGCCTAGTGTAAAATTGAGGGGGTTTTGTGTGATTTTTGTTTTGCTCCAAATTGTATTATAGTACTTACTGTTATAACTGTCTTAAAATGATGTTATGTCTGTCCAAAATTTTAACACTTGGGTAAGAAAAGCTTAGGAACTTTTCCAAAAGGCCTGTGGGATGGTTGGATTTTTTTCTTAAGCTCCAGGTCTCCTTGAATTGTCATTCTGGATAGACTTTTGAAGAGAATTAATTTCAAATACTAAATTAGGTCAGATTAATCTAGTAACAACTTGAGCAATACTCTACTTTGCAAGGAATTCTGGTGAAAGGACAGTTGGAAACATGAGAGCACTCAAAATACACCAAGCCCACTCTGATTTAGGGAAGCACAAAACTTTGTGAAATAATTGTAGCGTGTTTAGGAACAGGAATTGTTAATTTTTCTACTGTATTTTTGTTTCCCCTCTTTTGCTTCATCTGTATTCAGAATTATGCCTACTTTGTACATGGAACTAAGACAGACTTCCAAACAGCTGCTTCTGGGTCTAGCTGAAACTGCTAGATCCTGAACATGTCTATTTAGGACTGAGCAAGAATGAGGAATGTTTTATCACCATTGAAGTATAATTTTACAAAATCCAGAGTCATGGTGTCCCTCAAGTACAAAGCTGTCATATATATCTGCCTATAGATATAATATAAAGAAATATATCTATCTATAAAATATGGTAATAAATGATACAGAAAAAAATGCTCTCTAAATTTATGTATGTGTATGGTGACAAGTGTTAAAGGAAAACCTTGACAGCTAGAAAACTTGAAATTCTTTTCATTGGTTTGGAAGTGACATTGAATTGTGTGCTCTTCCTGACTTCTGATACTGCTGGCAATTTATTTCCATCTGTGCCAAAAATCAGATCACATCCATGACATTGTATTAAAAAGAAATTTCATCATATTTTAAAAAAATCCGGATGAATCTAAGTGCACACACGTCTTGCAGGGTTTTCCAGGGGCCTGCTGTGCAATGGTCCAGATTCAATATCTTTTGTTTGCTGCCTGAGCAGGCAAAAGCAGAAAGCCATGATTGTGATAATCACAACTCGGTTGTTGCCAAATATACTTCCTGCAACTAGCCTACTAGCCCTTGGTGGATTAAATACATGAGAAAAATCCATCAAAAGGAAATCTAATAGCTGTCCTCAGTGTGAGCCTGGCTTAGGGAAGAAAAGTGTTTCTTCTGCTTAGGCTAGAAAAATGGTATTTACTTCTAAGAGGTCTGGAAACAATTCCCAATATAAATGGGATGGGGTAGAATTAAATATAAGAGTGTGAGGGTTTGCCTCTCATGGTAACTTCAGTCATCAGAAATGTCTACCTTGTGAAAGAGTGAAGTAACTAAAATATTTTCTTCCACTCTGACTTTTCTGGTTGTAGGAGGCTCTAGACCTATTAGCTTCTGACATTTACTTTTTAGTCTTCTCTTTTGAGCTCTCATTCTCTCTGCCAGTTATTTTCACGAATTTAGCATTGATTGCATAGATTTATTTCAAATTTATTGCTAATTAATATAAACAAATCAGGAGACTGGTGTTTTCTTACAGCTGTAATCTCAATGCATTCTCCAGTGGCCTCTCACTGTGAATTTCTTCAGTACTTAAATTTAGTGGTGTCGTTATGTCCTTAAGTTAATAAAAGAGACTGCAAAGTTAAACTGCTGTTAAATAATAAATTATATTAAATCAGTCGAAAGTCTAATACAGTATTATAAGAGAATGGCTTGAATTGCCTGCATTTTCACAGGGCACATGAGTGAAGCAACAGCTTGATTCAAGCTGTGAAGAATCCTACCACTATTCCACTTAGAAATCATGGCTCCTTGGCAGAACTTGCCTGGCATTTCACCTTCAGGCCATCTGTAGGTGTTTGACATTCTTGCTGCACAACCCATCCGTATGACATACCCTGACCCATCAATTCATACAATTGATACTCCCAGTCAGAACCCCATCATTTCGTAACTCCAGAGTTCTACCTTTGGCAAATTCATGCTTTCCTGCTCATCCCTGGCAGGATTGCTGCTGCAAGGGTGACTTTCCAAACCAGTCATTTTATCTACATCAGCTGCAATTCAGCTTCCTGTTTTTCAACTTTCAAACTTTGCTGCTTCCTATTGTATAAGTCTTTAGCTGCTATGCTATGAAGAGTCTTTGCATAACTGAGAGGTCATTGCTCCATTTAAATGTGCCAATGATAACTCCCTTTCTCAGAAGGTGGAGGAGCTTTGCAAAGTATCTGAAAAGCTACTCTTTTATTTCTTTTAAAAATTACTTTTAACTTAGGAATACCTGGACATCTTTCTGGTGTGTTGATACTGTCATCTAGGCCAAGAGATCTTCCTTTTTTCGTGTTCCTTTGTTCTGGTTATAATGTCTGAAGTCTTCTGTCTTCCAAAAACAAAATTATATGACCACGGGTAGGGACTTGTGTGTATGACAATTCTCTGTTTAGTCTGCTTTTCTGCGGTGACTTACTGGGGTCACTGTCTTTGAACTCTTCAGCAGTGACCAAGATTCAACACCTGTGCATCTGCTAAAGCATCTTGAGGTGCTTATGGGTGAAAGACAGTCCTGATCTTGACTGATTTCTGGCTGAAGCACTGAGTATTGTTCGCAGGGTTATGTGAAAATGAAAATTCTTTTTATTATTTTCTAAGCGTTCCTTATGATTTCCCAACAGCAGGCTGAACTCTCTATACTATTAAATATTACCAGTACGTCCTTTAGGATCCAGCCAGTTTTCCTAGGTTTCCTTGACCAGCTATTTTCTAACTGGTTCTTGAGCTCAGGCTTCTAAGGAAGGCTTTGCATCTAAGTCTAGATCCTGGTTTTGGTCATGTGCGCTCTTGAACAGCAGTGAATGAGCACTGATGATTTTTAAAGGACTTTATTCAGAGTACGCAATACAGAACCTTTTAATCCTAGTGAAATAAACTAAGGGAAGCTGGTTTATATTGCAGTGAGTCTGACTTTGACTGCTAAACACCTATATTTTGTTTGTCACTTCAGGTAAGATCTGGGTAACTGTAGCACTAATTGCTGTAGCTTTACAAATCTCTGCCTAAAATTTGCTCTTAAGGAGTCTCATTGTTCTTAACAAGGTGACTTATATGACTGATGAGAAAAAATTGAGCAAATCCAGTGGGTTTTTTTAAAATTTGCTCTTACAAATCAAGAAAACGCTAGAGAATTTTATATGTTTCTTCCTAGTAGGTAAGCAAAGAATAAGGCTTTTTTTAAATGTTAATATCACACTATTTTGACAGGAAAAAGACAGATGATCCAAGAGTTTTTCCTCTTACATCCTATCATGACATGCAGCTGAGATCGGGAAACTTTGTGCCATGTTAGATGGCTTGGATGTAAATGTATAGTGCATTGGAAAAGATGTTACACACTCCTGCAAACAGGCACAAAATGAAACTGGAGCTTGCCTAGGCCTCATGCTGCTAGTGACATAACTCTTCCAAAGTAAGGTTTTTTAGAAAAAAGCACAGAGAATAATTTTTCTGAAGAGTGCTCTGTTCTGGTTTGGTTTTACCTTTTTCCAAAGTAGGAAGTTACTGCAGCGATTAGGAATAAGTCAATGTCATTCATTGTGTGTCCACTCATTAGATTATTGGATAAACAGTTTGCTTGATTTTTTCCACCATTTTTCTTTAATCTAAACTAACTTTTAAAGCCTCATGGTCTCTTGATACATGTTGTAGAAATAGAAAATTCTGTTCTTGCTTTTATAAAGTGAAAAGGCTGACATTTTAAGGAAAGTGAGCTGACTTGTACTGATTTGATTCTCTTATATTACCAGAACATTTTTTGCATCCTGTCACGTTAAAGTGTTATCAGCTACCAGCGTGTTTATCATTAGGCCAAGGCTGGTGTGGATCTTGATGAGTCCTTCAGGACTGGACCTTTAGTGCGAGCAGCGCAGCCTCAGTGACTCTGGTGAAGCTGGTGGGATGAGAGGCCTTGTCAGCAATGGATTTACTCTGCTCCGTACTGCATCTTGAGGGCATGTGGAGCTGACAAAACAGAATGCAGTGATGTTAAAGCCCGCTTAACAGCAGCCAGGCAGCCTTTTTACTGCTTCCACACCCACTCATCCAGGTAACTTTGGCTTACTATATACTAATCACTCTGTGTGTGTTTGGCTTTTAAGGACCACTAAAAGGCAGTGATGTGCAAAGTCCCTTTCAAGCCAGCTGTCATACTCTTTATCAACACAGCTTTTTGCCAGAGCTCATACTCAGAAAGTGTGACTGGTTTTAAGGAAATAGGGCCACACCTTTTGCTGATACAAATTCCTTAAAATTACTGCGCTACTCTTAAGTAATAGCTGGTGACAGCAGAAATATCTTACACTTATTCAAGAATAGAAGCTAAACTGTGTTTTAAGGCCAAACACGATGAAAGGATGACTTTGTGGGTCTATAGGTGGTGCTCTTGTCACTAGAGAAAGAATTCAGCCGAGGGAAGCTGCTACTCTTACGCCGGTTTTTTACTGATAATATTTTTGAACCGATCAGTCTCGTCGTCAAGATTAGATTGTTACTTCTCATCTGCTTTTCCATGCAAAGAAAATGAGACAATATACACTGTAGTTCTGAAATATGTTGTTTGGCTGCAGCATATTTTCCAACTACTTTAGCAGGTCTGATTTTGGGACTGGTATTAAGTATTCAGAGATATTAAGTAATATACATTGCACATAATGGACAGCTTTCTGCAACATAAACATCCAGGCTGATGTTTTGTAGGGCTTCAGGATTACCATGGCAATTTTTAGACAGCCAGCAATGAACAAGGAATGAAGACTGCTCCTGTACTGTGTGTTTGCAGATCAGTAGGAAGGACTGGTACAGATAGGTACAGATACATCCATTTCATGCATTTGTATTTATTTTTGCTGTTTTGCAAACTTGATACTTCACTGGAGTGTAGCATCAAGGACTAGATTTTACAGTGATCATGGAAATGAATTGGAGACTTTTGTATATATACATAAGCAAAAATGCTTGAGAAATGCATTAGAAACAAAACCTTGTGGATATTGGTCCTTCCACCAGCTCTTATCCCTAGGCTTTTGGAGGAAACAGGATAAAGATGAGAAAGATGTGGTGAATATTTTAACACAGGCTGTCTTGGTACATTGTGGATTTTTATTTACTGAATAGGCAGATTTTTCGTGCCCTGAGCGTGTGTCTGGGGTTTTTTGGGGGGTTGTTGTGGGGTTTTTTTGCTATTTCTTTTTGTTTTATATAAATTGTTTTGGCTTTGATGACTATAGCAAAAAACACTAGAAACATCTGATTTCTAGACAAGAGTTAGCCAATTTTACAGACTAAGAAATTAATTTTGTGCTTGGATTGTGGTAATCCCTGTTACTTTATTTGGAAGTACTATGTGAATGTCTGAAACTCTACAGTTAATGAACAATTCTAGAGAACTGGTGGTGACCTAAAGGTGTGGGGACTGTTGGCAAAAAGTGTTCTGTGTGTTCTGTAATGAAAGCACAAATGTCCATTTGGTACCAGTGCACAGAGCAACGCTGTGTGACATGACTTGCAACCCTATTGCAATATTGTGCCCTGATTCTGGGTGTTACTTTGGCTGTGAAACTTAGACAAGAGGTAAACATTATACTTGTTCTGGGGGGGTGAAAGCAAACTCTTGTATTCCTAAGTTTGTTTGTGAAATAATATTGAAACAGGTCTTCTTTAAGAAAGGCTGAGCAATTATACCCATTAACTACTGCTTTACCGAGTAAAAGGAAAGCCAATATTCAAAGTGATATCAATCTTTTTGGACAGTTGTATGATTTACATGTTGATTATTATATATACAAATATATGTAATTTAGCTGCTACCAACACAAGTATGAGAAACCTAAGCTTTGGATTTTAATCAGTGGTAATTTTAATAGAATCACCTTGATCTTAACTCTTTAAACCTGTGAAAATAGGACCAGAATTTTATAATAGTACTCATGAGTCTCTATTTTTGTTAATTGCTTATCAAGGAATTGAAAAAAAAAAACCAAAACAAAAAACCCCCCAAAAAACAGACTAAAAAAAAAACAACAGAAAAAGAAACAAACAACCTGTCAAAAAACTACACAAAAACCCCTCAATCAACCCCCAAAACACCCCAAAACCAAAAACAGAGTTTAAATCAACTAAGGATTAATTGGAAAAAGGTAATCTAAAACTCCATTTAAGCATAGTTTCATAATTATAAAGGAATCATGACATCACTTTTAACTTGAACCGCTCCTTTAATACTGTCCTGGACACATTCTGCAATTTCACACTGGTATCTCTGAAAAATGTTGCTGGGTCTGTGTGCTAAGAGGTGATACAGTTTTAAAAGGGTTTTGGAAAGAAATCAATACAGATGAAAATAGTAATAACTGCAGTTACTCCATCAGTGGAATGAGTCCTTGGTCCTTGTTAAGGGACTGAAGATTGGCTTTTGTGCCTTCACTGTTCCAGGGGCAAAACAAAAAAAAAATCCAAAGGAACTCAAAGATGAATATCCTAAACTGTTCAGGCTTTTGCTGTACGAGACTAACTGGTACTTAGTAAAAAGCTGATGGTGAGCAGGAATTGGTAATGCAAAAAGAAACATGGTACAAATACTTTTCTTTTTATTTATTTATTTTGCAATTAGGTTTTTTCCATTCTAGGAAACCCTTGTTCTTGTGCAGTCCTGTTGTGCTGAACAGTGACTGCTGATTCCTACTTGGCGTTTGGTGCAGCCGGGTGGAAATTGCCCTTGGTGGAGCATCAGTGGAGTTCAGAGACAGGGTTTTAGGCCAGATGAAGTCTTTCTGTACAGCAGCGATATCCAATTCATATGGAATTTTTAGTGATACAGTTTTAAGCTAACTTTTCCATGGGAAGTTTGTATTTTCCACTGCATAGGAATTGAGAAACAGATTATCACCTGAAAAAAAAACCAAAAACCAAGGGGTGGGGAAGGGCAGAGGGAGAACATACAACTATTCTGCCAGTTTCAGAAACTACCTCAACTTCCAAGATTTCCCAGGTTAGAGTAGTTGCCCCCAGGACTGAAACAGACCTGTCTAAGCTGAAGTAAACCTCCAGTGGTTTGGGCTTCAAAATCTGTGGCTTTAAAAGGTTTGAGCCAATCAGGCTCCTCTGGAGCAGTTTCATAGCTTTCAACCCACACAATGCTCTTGCTTCAATAATGTATTGCCCTGAGGTAAAAGGGTTTTGGTTCAGATATATGGATAGGCAGGAAAAGAAGAGAAGAAAACATCCCTGCAGAGAAAACTGAGCTTGCTTTGGTTTTCATTTTTTTCTGTGACTTAGAAGGTTTCTGGATGAATAACATCCATTACCTGTTTAACCCTTTTGGCAGCCAGCCATCTGGGGCTCTGTGCAACCCAGCACACCAATCCATCACACACCAAAGAATGGAAAATTTACACAAAAGCTGATGACTTTAGGGACTACTTCTAATGTGTTTTAAAGTTTGTTTGGCAGCTTGCATATACCAGCGTAATGAGTGGGATAGGAGTGAGAGGGGTGCCTTAATGTAAAGTTTTTGCTTTTATTGGTGGATTTTAACTTGCACTGAGGCATGAGCTTGGCTCATTCTGTTACTGGCATTTTAGCTAGTACTTAATTCCAGTTTCCATAATTGAAATGACCAAAATTTTCTAACTTATCTTGGCTAGAATTCTGATTTTTTTTTTCCAAGCAAAATTCCAGAAAAATAGTGTAGTAAATCATTTAAGGACTAACTTATGTTTTATGCTTCAAAGTAATCAATAATTAATTCAACAAATTAATTTCTGAAGTACCTGGATAAAGCATAAGTTGTAATGTTTCAACTGTCTGTCCTGGAGCAGCTGTTGTGTATGTTTTAAACTTTAAACTGATTGCAAAACTCTAATTTGAAAGGAAAATGCAGGATTGTACTTCCCTCTGTGATATTTATACAGTGTCGCAAAGAGTGAGCTCAGACATGCACGTTTCATGTTTTCAAGTTATAAAAAGACCTGACCCAGAAAATGATTGAGCACGAAGGCAGTAAAATGTCCAGAGAAGCAAAGCATTGTACATAGTTATTTTCTCTTGGGAACATGGACGTAGAAACGATAAGACACACTCTTGCTGCTCAAGCTTTTGTGTGTTGCCTGGAAGAAGCCACCAAGTGTGAGGCTCAGTAAACAAAAGCCTGTGGTTGTGGAGGAGCTGTAGTCACTTGGAACCAAAAAGGTATTACCTAAATCTTCATTAGGACTTCTAGAAAATGAAGATCACAAAGAGGCATCTGATTCAATGATTTAAAACACTTAGTAAGTGATAAACTTGATAAACGTGACATCTTGCTGTATCTGTAAAAACGGCCTGAATCAGAGGGATGGCCTATCCATAGAACTTGTAAAGAGTATTTTTCCCCATTTGCAACGTTTCTTGATTAAGCTCTACTATAGATCATATCAAATCACTGAAAGCTAAGAGAAAAATTATACCTCCACAACCTTTTGCCTTTAGTAACCTGCTTTCTAATTAACCTTCAAGTTGAATATAATATAATAAGTCTTTGTATAGACGTAGAGGTGCCTCTGATGATTAGGAAAAGAAATTGGTTATTCTCTGTGTTCAGTGTTTGAAATTATTCCTTGATGTCTCCTTGGGGACTTCTCATTAGTGCTCTTATTAGTAGCACTAAGTTATATAAGTAGTTCCAATATATTTTCAGCAGAAATTTAGAAGTTTAAGGTTCTTAACATTGTTGTATGCTTAGTATCAACATTGGAAAAAACTGTTCTCTTGCAGGTGAGATGCTTCTAGGGGTAAAATTGGATAGTCACATACCTAAGTTGCATTAATTTAGGTCATATAACAATAGCAAATTGAAGATCTTTTATCAAGTTCCATTAATTTATAGGAAAAGAAAGCTGCTCAAAAGCATGTCAAATTTCTTTGTATAAGGCAAGCTGAGGAAAGACTAGACCGTACACCATGATTTGGTTCTGGTTTTCTTTTCCTTATTTTGTGGCATTATGCAATACAAGATGCAGAAATCTATGACCCTGATGTATCAGAATCTGTTACATCACTCATGACTGGATAGCATATGTTTATGAAATATTGGGTAACACCTCATTTTAAAACTGCTGAAGATTCTTTCGAGGCTGTATTTGCATTTACTGATCATCTTGAAGGAGTGATAATGCTTTACAGTTCAAACAGACCCAAGTAAGGGGGAATTCATGCAAGTAAGATCTAGAAGCTTGTTTGGCTTAAAGAGAATGTATAAACAAATGATTCCTGGGTAATTTTCTTTTTTCTGCTGTATTTTGGGATAGATCTACACAGCTCTTGTGTCATGGTACTGTATTAGCAACGCTGAGCACACTGGGGATGGAGAGCTGAATATTTGTGCTTCGAATTGAACACACAGCTTCCTGGAGTACTGAGATGTAAAAGGTGTTGTCACCCCCTGTGTCTGCAATAAACAATTGCTTTAGCAGCTTCTTCAGACTTCCACACCCTGATCCGTATGCATTTATAGTAAATAATTTGTCACACGGTGCTCCTGAAGGGCTCTTGATAGAAAATGTGAAGAAGTTAATTCATGCATCTTTTACTGAATTCTGACATACCTAATTCCAAAATTCAGCATCACAGGCTTTCATTTCATTATTGTTAATTGCTCAGAATTAATGAATATTTAGATTCTCATAAGCAAGAGAGAATATTGCTAGTAATTAAGATGCAGTAGGTTATCTGATTTGATTTTACTTCTACATTTACTTGATAACTTGCCTAAAAGTAATTGGCTTGTATATTTTAGCTGTATTTGCTGATTTCAATTTGAGGAGTCAACTATTACACCCAGCTTGGAAACAGATTGCATCCAAGCTGCCACTCACTGTTGGTTGGTAGAAATGCAGAAATTTCAGAGATCCTGTCTGAAACAGGTGCTCACATACACTGCTGTATAGAAAGAAATAATTAAAAATTTTGAAAAAATGGAGGGCAAAAACCAAATAAACAAAAAAACTCCAGCTTTTGCAAAGTAAAACCAAAATTCTAGGAAAACAGAGAAATCCCCCCTTTAATTAATAACAAGGGAATAGGCATCCCCTGAGGATGGTAGGATGCCTGAAATTCTCTTCTGCTAGCCAATGGAAAACAACGTGATATGTTTGTGCTGACCTTTCTTTTAAAGCTGTTTAATATGTTATTTCAAAAAGGAGCTTATACTTATATCATGTCACTTTCTTCAGGCTAGATCTGCTTGTATGTTTACAGCAAGATCGATAATGTGGAACTTTAGTCATGTGTTGGGATGCAGATAAAGGTTGAAACTTGTGCTTTAGTAGAAGCCGCATATATCACCCTGAAGACACTGAGCTTCATGATTAGACCAAGTGTAACAGCAAATAAAATGTGAGCTGTGTCTCATACATGGAACCAATCTCTGCTGGCTGTGTGGTTTTTTTCAATGTGGTGCGTTTATTTTAGGGATTTCCGTACATGTGTGTTTTTTTCTTTGTGTTAGGCCTGTACGTGTGTTAAGAAAGTGGTCGAAAGGGCAGTTGAGAGTTTGTGAAGCATTTTATAGTGTTTTGGAAAGCTTTTTAAAGCTTTCTAACTTAACTAATGTGTTGTTACTAATGGATTTTCACAGTGCCAAGTCCAGAATGATTCGTCTGCACTGGGTGCTTTCTGATCATGCTGGGAAAATACCTTCAAAATTAGCACAAGAAGCAAATGGAATAAGTGTGGACTCTTTCATCATCCATTTACCAAATAAATATATTTATAACATAATATATGGATTTTCAAATGATTAATGTTTTCTGCTGTACTGTATAACTATTATAGAGAATTAATTGTTGCAGTTGTTTTTGTAGATATCATACTTGGGTACTGATACGTTTGAGAACAGAACAATGTGGGGTCAGGGTGGGAGAACAGTAAAATAACCCCCCAGCCTTCATCAGCAAAAAGTAGTCTAACTTCTGTCAGCAAGTTTTAGTTCTTGGAAAAGTTCATTTTTTTTTCCTCAGACAAAAAGTTCTGTGCTTCAGAGGAAGATGCAGCACTTGTGCCTGTTGTGAGTGCATGGAGTTAAATTTGTTTATCTGAGCATCTGGAAACATCTTGTCTATACTAGACACGTGTAGACATTTAATATGGCTCATTTCATCCTTGAAGCATCAGATTAGAAATTACTGAAGAGAATCAATTTGGAGCAAAATGTGAACGCATATTTTCCAATGTAATGATTTTCTTGATATTACATAATATTAGAACAGACTAGAAAATGTAAAATGTAGTATCAGAAGTTCTGCTTATTGAAGCCAAACTTTTGTGTATTTCTAAATGAATAGTAGTATGTTTTATATAATAGAGTACAGCAGATTCCAATTTGATAGGGAAGTAGGATGGTGGCATTACTACTGTGGACATCCCCTCACTCCATTTCCCCTAATATTATTTATGGCCCTCACAAAAAGCTTTGTTTTTCTCTGATCCAGAACAGTAGCAAAAGGGACCCAGAAGCCTCCCTACATCTGTGGTTGTGTTCTGAGCAATCCCAGAGATGGAAATATGACTTCAGGGTGGGTAATGGGAGAAAGCAGTATCCTTACATGGTTGCTTCTCTGTCATTATTACTCCACAGCTTCTCAAGCTCTACTCCCCTTCCTTTTTCCATTAGTCTGCATTAATTGAATGGTGTGATTCTAACAAAGCTTTCTTAGCAAAGCTATAGACCCTTGCAATGAGCTATGTCTTGAAATTTATAGATTTGGATTTGCTTCTTGTTGGTAGCATGTAGAAAAGGAACTCGATTTTTTCATAGCAAAATATCACATATGGTAAATCTGTACTGCTCAAACTTATTTTTAAAATGTTTCCTAAGAATCACTGTTGAAGTGTGAAAAATAGGTTGAATTTGGGGCATACAAAAGTTATGAATTAGTGTTGTATCATGAAATGCAAATAGATGGGGTGTGTCTCCTTTTCATTCCTATGCAGTGATTGTCTGTATTATTATGTATTAATACACATAATTAATTATACATATAATTAAAATCATTCAACTACAGACATTTCTTCAGTCAATAGAGACCTGTTCCTACCCCATTTATTGTTGTGTGTTTTCAGTAGTTCTCATGTGCATAACATTTTATGGAAACTTGGAGAGCATCCATTAACATAAAAGGTTTACATCAAACAAATTATATTAGAGCTACCTTTCTTATATTGTCACATGGCAAATGTTTGGCATTTTTAAATGCAGCTATTTGCTGAACTCAAGTGAAATAGTCAAGTTATGTAGTCACTTAGCTTGCTGGCAACTCCCATCAACCACATTCTAAGCCACATTTTGAGAGAGGTTAGGGATAAAATATTATTTTTAAGAGTAATCAAATATTGCACATTAAACACACCAAGACTATGCGAACCTTTATCTTCCATTGGTAAACAGTGTTTCTATATCTCTTCAAGTCGAATCCTCTGAAATACCAATTTTCCCTGCACCTTTTTTTCTCTGCCTTGCATGGTTTGTTATGCCTTGGTCAGATTTTCCTTTCCTTGTTTCATTTGCCCACAGGTCTCTTAGCAGTCAGTATTTCTCCTGACTGCTGATGTTTTTCCTTCAGACTGATTTCTGGTATTCAGCATATACTCCCAACGTGACTCCTTTAATTCTCTCTGCTTTGGGCATCTTTGCTTTGAGTTCCTAAAAAAACCTGAGGAGTGGCAAGCACTGAGAACAAGTGAAGATCTGTGAGAAATTATCTGTGCTTGCCATTTGAGTCAGAAGCCGGTGTGAGTACTTAAGAGGGAGCTTTGTTGACAAATGAGAAATTTTCCCTCTTGTTTGGAAAACTCAGCAAGTCTGTGCTAATATACAGCAATTTATCTTGAAGGAGAGCCAGCCAAGACCTAAAAGGCCTGGTAAAGTGCTTACTATTAATTTGTTTGTGGAGTAAGTAAATATGCATTATGTCTTTGTAGTGTGTATTCAGCGGGTGCTTTTCCAATACAAGGAAACATACAAATCACAGTAATGTTCCTTAGATAACTGGGCCAAACCATTGGCTATGTCTGTAGCTTTTTTCCTTCCTTAGAGGGTCAATCAGTAATGGTAACATATTGCTATGTTAATCGTAGAAAAGTAAGAGGTAAGATAAATGCATCATGTATCGTCTCTACTGTTATGATTTTGATCTCTTAAGTGCTGGAAGACAGGTAACAGCAGACAGCTTTGAAGGGTCAAAACTCCCATAAGCAATTTATATTTCCTACCTGTTAATCTTTTCCCAAACTGCTGTTAATTGTTTTGAAGGATTAATCAATGTTAAGTCACTATTGACTGCTGCACTGGGTCCCAAAGGGAACCAAGTGACTGCAGCTGAGGTTTCCTTTCAGGTTGGTTTATTCATTCCCATGCAGGATAGGATGGATTGGATACACATAGCTACTGATCTTGTAATTTTTAACTGTTACTCATTGTCGTGGTGTAACACTGGCCAAATGCCAGGCACCCATAAAAGCTGCTCACTCATCCTCCCCTGCCACAGGTGGACAGAGGAGAGAAAAAACTAATGAAGGGTTCATGAGTTGAGATAAGGACTGGGAGAAAACACTCCAAGGGCAAAACAGGCTCAACTTAAAGTTACAAAGTGAATTTATTACTAACAGAATCAGAGGAGGATGATGAGAAGTAAAATAAGCTCTGAAAACCACATTTTCTTCCTGCAACCTCTCCCTCCTTCTGACAGTGCAGGGAGACAGCACGGGGGGGGGGGTTTGGTCAGTTTGCCACCCCAGGTTTTCTTCCACTGCTCAGGGAGAGGAGTCCTGGAGTCCTTCCCCTGCTATGCCGTGGGGTCCCTCCCATGGGAGACAGTTCTCCGTGAACTTCTCCAGCGTGGTTCAAATCTCACGAGCAGCAGTCCTGCCAAAGCTGCTGCAACGTGGGTTCCCCCTGTGGGCCAACAGTCCTCCCAAAACTACTGCGGCGTGGGTCACTCTTCCATGGGGTGCAGTCCTCCAAGGACAGGCTGCCCCAGCTTGAAAGCAGGGGCCCCCTCTCTCCACCGAGTCTCCCACTGGATCACAGCCCGTAGCAGGACATCTCCCCTACTGCAGAAGAGCTTATCTGCAGCTGGTGCAACAGCTCTGGCCATTCTCTCCCCCACATGAAGCGATGACATAACCCAGGCCATCTCCCTGACTAGTAAGTGTCACGAGCCAGTGAGTTATTTCTTCTTCTGGCACCAGGAGTAGAACTCCCAATAAACAGCTGGGCGTGAGAACAGATGTGGGGAGATAAGGCAGAGATGCCTGACTGAAAAGGCACTATTTTTACAACTGTAAAAGCTACACAAATTTCCATGGAGGTAGAAGCCTCCTACACACACCCTGGAAACATGCAGGGGGCTTCTCCCGCGAGCTTGGACATGAACTCTGCAGATGCTTTCCAGGGAATTGAGAGGAAGAATTCTATGTGCACCCCATCAGCAATGTGATAGTAAGATACATTGAATCCTAATCTGTACTCTTTCTTCACTAGCTGTAATATAGGTACCTTTATTATGCATTGTATTTTATCTCCTAGTAGTTCTTTTGTCTTATTCCTGTGTAGTACATAATCTGTTTTAAGTCTTATGTCTGTTTTCCTTGGTCTGTTCAAATAAATAATTCATGTTGTATTAGGCCTGATCAGTCACTATTAAGAACTTGCAAGCGAGAGTGGGTTTTGGGGTGCTGGCCGCCTCAGTAAAGCTGCTGTCTACTGCCAGCAACCTGTCAAAGGCAGGGATTTGTCCAAGCTCTCACCTCTCCATTCATAACACAGCCTTCTCCAGGCATCCACCCGCTCCGGCATGGGCACCTCCCCCGTGGGCTGTGGGTGGATCTCTGCATCCCCCATGGATCCCCAGGGGCTGTGGGTGGATCTCTGCATCCCCCGTGGATCCCCAGGGGCTGTGGGTGGATCTCTGCATCCCCCGTGGATCCCCATGGGCTGCAGGGGCACAGCTGCTTCACCATGGTCTTCACCACGGCCCACAGAGGAATCTCGGCTCCGGTGCCTGGAGCACCTCCTCCCCCTCCTTCTCCACTGACCTTGGTGTCTCCATGTTGTTTCCCTCACATGTTCTCACCTCCTCTTCTCTGGCTAGGAAAAAACTGTGCCCTCACCTTTGTTTTGGTTTCTTCTTAAATATGTTATCACAGAGGCGTTACCATCATCTCTAATTGGCCCAGCCTTGACCAGCAGCATGTCCATCTTCAGAGCCACCAGGGATTGGCTCTGCTGGACATGGTGGAAGCTTCTGGCAGCTTCTCACAGAAGCCACCTCTGTGGACCCCTGCTACCAGAAACCAGGCTGTGCAAAACTAACACACTAAGACTGGATTCAGCTGCACCCAGATTCTGCTCTGAGGAGTTTAGAAAGCAAGGGGGTCCTTCCTGCACCTTCTGACTCAACGGGAGGGCTTTTCTAATAAATTTTGTTTGAAGGTCCCACTCTGCGCACAACAATACCCTGCTCAATTAACCCAGGTTTTCAGCTAAAAATTCTGTTCCTTCTAAGTTATCCCAGATTTCCTGTCAAAAATGCTGCCTCTGTCTTCTCTTTTACAACAGGCTTTTGAAACACGGATAAAGACTCCACAGCTTGTAATGTAGATATGTTTTCTATTTATTTCTAGCTGGGTTGCAGGGGGGGTAGCCTCTCCAAAAATCCTGCACACCATCACGATTTGTATCTTGACATATATCTGGTTGCATATTACATGTTCATTAGATTGTACAATACGCCTATACATATTCATTTCCTATCCCCGCTTCGTATTATCATTAGGTAGCATACTATTACGCCTGCGCAGTGCCCCCTGGTGGTTGTGAGCCAGGGTCTTTTGGGATGAAGAAATAGTCTTCCTCAGATGAAGTACGGAGTATTCCTCGTGTTGAACTTTTCACCTTGTCTCCTTGTACATGCTCCTTGGTCCCTTGGTCTTAGTCCAAACCTCAGAGCCACTTTGAGCTGGTTTCAGGGTCCGAAAGCAGGATCTTTGGTCACGGTGTCTTCTTTTTTATTAATGGCTCAGCATCCTCTCTTGGCTTGGCAAGCACAACAAGGATTTAGCGAGCAGTATACATTGTTTAGCAAGCAGCTACAAAATTTTAGCAGTACCTACGCTAAATAATTTACCCTAATATCAGCAATTTACCCTAAAATTTAAGCCCCCTGTATAATTTTCCCTCAGAAATGCTAATTTTTCCTAAATTACCCCATATTCACCTGTCAAAAAATGTAATTCTGTTTCCTCTAAATTACTTCAGGTTTCCTGTCAAAAAATTCCCCTCTGCCCCCACTCAATACATTACCTCAGATTTTCCCTCCAAAACATCCCCTAGCTGTGTCCTATAGATGACCTAAGATTTTACCCCCAAAATGTTTATTCTTAACAGATTACCTTAATAGACTACCTCACATTTTCCGTCTGAAATGTCCCCTACAAATTAACTCAGATCCTGCACCCAAAATATCCATTCTGTCCCCTACGGCTTTCCTCAGATTTTTTCCTCAAAAATATTCCCTACAGATTATGTCAGATTTCACTCCTGAAATGCTCATTCCGGTCCCTACAGATTATCTCAGATTTTCCTTCCAAAATGTTCTATTCCCTCTAGTGATTGCCTCAAATTTTCCCTTCATGAAGTCCCCATCTGCCCTTATACCTTACCTCTGATTTAATCCCCAAAATGCCACCTACTGATTGATGCAAAGAAATCGACAGACAAACAGATTGTCTGCCAAAAGCGCTTTTATTTTAATGAGCAGGAGAGCAGGGGTTCACACCCCACCAAAATGCTTCTCCTCCACTTACAAATTCCAGTGCGTTTATATAGCAATTTTATCAAAATTACCATACATCCTTAGACTTCTAAGGTTAGTATTTGATAAGCAGGCAGTTAGAAATACATTGCATCAGAATCCTACACTTTAAGCTAATGTCCACGCGCTGGCCACACACAGTCTACATGCTCTAAAGCAGATAGTCTTCCTTATTGCTTCCCTGCACAGGGGCGATCCCCCACCTGCCCTTAGTTATTCTGGTGTACTAAGTCTAAAGCTTTTTGTCAGGTCATGCTCATGTCAAGTTAGGCCTGCCAGGCTTTCTTATGCTAACTTGTGCTTACGTCTATTTGTGCTATACTTGTATACTTATGTAAAACAAACTCCCTATTTCAGATTACCTTGGATTTTACCTCCAAAATATCCTTTTTGTCCCCTACTGATTTCCCCCAGATTTTCCCTCACAAGTGTCCCCTATTTGTTCCGTACAGATCACCTCTGATTTTGCCTCCAAAATCTTCATTAAGTCCCATGCAGATTACCTGAGTGACCTAGGTTACAATGTAAGATGTAACCAACAGTATGTATTCTACTATCATCTTCACAAACTGATAAAGCAGGTGGGTCAGTGTTTGTTATCT
Source organism: Aleadryas rufinucha (assembly GCA_013397815.1). Lineage (NCBI taxonomy): Eukaryota > Metazoa > Chordata > Aves > Passeriformes > Aleadryas > Aleadryas rufinucha. The sequence goes on from VZTH01006042.1 coordinate 129,670, forward strand.
CCTACCATGACTCATCCTTGATAACTCCCTCTGGGGGCTATCTCTGTTTAATGAGCAAACAAGGATCCACCTCAGGACTCACAGAATTACATCAACCCGTTGTGAGATGCTCCACTCAGGGGGGAGGAGCCAAGCATTCCCACCTGGATATAATCTGGGGTTTGGAACAGCACAAACAGCCCTTACCTACTGGGTTTCCAGAGGACAAGAGTTACCACTGGACCTTCAGGTGAAGACCAGACCCTTCTACAGGATCACTGCTTCAACAGGATCACTTCATCTGGACTGCTACCACCACCCTGACTGACAGGGTGTCAGGTTGTATTCTGACTCTGTCAGTGTTCTTGTACTATTGCATTTATTTTAATCTTCCTATTAAATGATAATTCTGACTTGCAATCTCCCACTGGTTTGTTTTTAAACTAGTACACTGAGATTTTACCTCAAAAATGTTCCTTCTGTCCCCTAAAAATTTCCTCAGGTTTTATCACAAAATTTTCTCCACCTGTCCTCTACAAATTACCTCAGACTTTTCTCCCAAAATTATCTCCTAGAGATCACCTCAGATTTTCCCGCCAAAATGTCCACTATGTGTCCTCTACAGATAACCTCCGATTTTATTCCCACAGTCCAGTGATTACCTCAACTTTGCCCCCAAAATGTTCCTTCTGTGCCCTACAGGTGACACCACGTAATTCCAGCATTCCTCCCCATGAAGCTCCTTCTGTCCCCTCTGAGCTACTTCACCTTTTCCCTTCACAAACTGAAACACCATGAAGTCCTGCGATGGCGCTGCCCTATCCTCCTCCCTGTGTGTGAGCGCAGGACTGCCCCAGGCTGCCTCCCAAGGCGCTTACGGGAGCCCGCCTGGCACCTCGCCAAGAGGGGCGGACACGGCGTGTTGGCGTTCCCGCCCCGCGGCTGAGGGGACGAGCGGGGACAGGCGGGAAGCGCCCCCCTGCATGTCCCTCAGGGTGCAGCCACCTACCCTCAGCAGCTCTCACATCCCCTCAGCGATACACGACATGCCCGTCTCCCCCTCAAGTGACCGTCAGGTCCCCTCAGTGACACTGATGTACCCCCAGCAACACAAGGGACACCCGCTTGCCTCTCAGTGATCTTCATATCCCCTCAGTAGCATGCAGGGGCACCCGCATGCCCCTCAGAGACCTTCATGGCCCCTCAGCGACACATGGGACACCTGACTCCCCCTCTAAAGTCCGTCATGTCCCCTCAGCAACACAAGGGGTACCCCCTTCCCCCTCAGTGATACTCGTGGCCCCTCAGCAATACTCAGGGAATCCACCTTCCCTTCAGTGACATATGAGGCACGCACCACCCACTTGGAGCCTCCTGTCCCCTCAGTGACACTCATATCGATTCAATGACCCTCACGTCCCCTCAGCACCACTTGAGGCCCCCACCTCTCCCTCAGTGGCCGTCGCGTCCCCTCAGCGATGCACAGGGCCCCTGCCATCCCCTCAGTGTCCAGCATGTCCCCTCAGTGACACGTGGGGTACCTGCTACCCCCACAGTGAAGCATACAGTGATGAACCAGCCCTTCATCTAAGCTGGGCTTTGGCTCCATGATTTGGTAGGTCAAATAATTGCTGTTGTAATTGCACAGATCTTGTTTTCCTGCCCACCTAGCAGGACTACACAGTTCCAGCAAAAAAATTCATCCTTACCCTGTAAGGGTAAAGCTGTAAGTGTTGCTGAGGCTGTCTATCATGCTATAGGCCAGATAGGTTGAACCGTCTTGTTCTGATCAAAGGACCAACAATAGGATACATGACTATTCTGTCCATATTTACCCAAATTACAACATATCATAACCAGATTTTTTTTTTCACTTTATTAAATGGACTGCAGGTGCCAGTCTGGGTGCTTAGCCTTCTAAACAAATTATGTTTATATCAGACAGGTAGAAAGATGTGTAAAAAGCAGATGCACCCATGTCCCAGCTTTGCGAACAAAAATTAGTTCTGTTTAGGCACTGGTTGCGATCTCAAAGGGTGGGACCTCTGAAAAGCACAAACCCAAGTTGCTGCATGCACAGCTTTTTCAGACGCAGTAGATCACAGTTTAAGGACAATAGTTGTTACAGAACAGACTAAACCATGATAAGCAGCTGCTCTTTAGATGACTGAATTTACTTTACTAAGGGCTGGGACTGGAACACAGCTGAAATCAATGAGGCTAGCAGGGAGAGAATAGGAAAAATGGTAACTATTACAATAAAATTTGTGTTGGCAGTTTTAATTTAAAAAAAATTTCTAAAACAAGAACTACAAGCACACTAATTTTCAAGCTCTACTTTCAGAACTCTACAAAATAATTATCTTAGAAGATTAATAAACAGCATCAAGAAACTATTGGATGATGTTGAGATAGTGACTGAGAAGACTGGAATAAAATAAGTTCTTTTTACTGTAGATCCCAGGTTCCTGCTTTTCCGCTTTGGTGATTTTGCATCTTGTCCTGCCCTATTTCCTTCAGTATTTCACAACTGAAACAGAAAGGTTAAATTCTCAGACTGTCTCTCATTTTGTACAAAAAAAAAAAAATTTTCACAAAAATTTCAACATATCCTCACAAATGCAGTTATTTCTGCAAAATACCCAGGATATGGGAGTGTGCTCTTTAACTGAATCCACAAACACAAACAAACATATAGAGCAACTTAACATTGCCATTTGCACTTCAGCAATTAGGAATGGTCCATCCATTAATTTATAAACTCTCCTGAGGGAATTTAGTGACCTTGTGTTGTCTATCCCATACAACTTTATTCTCAAGCAAGACAAAATGACAGGGTAAGGGAAAACCATGAACAAGAATTTCCAAGAATTACATAGCTGTAAGACATGTTAATTTCCATTCAGAATTTTCTGCTCTGTAAACACTGAGGTTTTCTTGGTGCTATATCTATTCTAATTCAGGAGTTGGTATTAACATTTTTCATGGTCTCAGATTATTCTTTTTCAATGAGTCAGTGATGGGTCTCACACCCTCTGTTCTGCATGAAGTCGTATCTCACGTGATATTATGTCCCCCTTTGTGAGCTTATCTGGGACACTGCATAACGGATTTGTGAGAGACCTTAATGCATGGATTTGAGTATTTAAATCCTTACCACATAGCCAAATTATATGTGGTCGTTCTATGGCCATCTTAGGTTGAAGAGATAAGAATTCTTATTTAAGGTGAAGGATGATTACTGAAGAAACTCAAGCATGATGCATAAGCTTCTTTCCAGCGCAGAGTTGCTCAGAACCGCATCCAAGCAGGCCTTGAACACTTCAAAGGACTTCAGCCACAGCTTCTCTGAGCAACCTGTGCTAGTGCCTAACTACCCTAAAAGGGAAAAATTTTTTACGCTAATATCAAATCTAAGCCTACTATATCTGTTTGAAGCCATTCCACCTTTCCCTGTAACTCGACATGCTTGTAAATAGCCTCCTTCTATCTTCCTTGTAGGCTCCCTCTCTACAAGGAATGCCACAAAAAGGTCACCCCAAAGCCTTCTCT
>VZTH01006046.1:0-21843 GCA_013397815.1 Aleadryas rufinucha
GAGTGGGATGCGAATCCTGAGTTTCAACTCTAATCATTTTCCAATCCATGCATTCAGGGCATGCCCTGTCTCTGTCTGTGTGTTGGCAGACAGGGACTGAAACTGCTGCTAAGCCATTTTTAGTTGTCTATTCACAAAATCCAGACTCTGTGCTGTGCTCAGCTCTTTGCTGTTCACTTGTCAGGCCAAATTGTTCTCTGTGTTTGGGAAACTGGGAGGGATGAAAGTGCTCAACAACTCGCTCTGGTGCTGTAGAACTTCAGCAGCATCTCTAGGAGAAATCTGAACCAATATTTACCCAGTGGAAGGAAAAGTGGGGGGAAAAAAGTCAAATTCTTGCTGAGAGTGGGTTCTTAAAGTGTGGTAGTGCTGACTGAGAGGCACAGAATATTTGTATATTTATACATATTTGTGTATTTATATTTATATATTTACAAACAGATTATTTTTATATGGTATTTATTATAAATANTGATGGTGCCCAACTCGAACTGTGGCAGTGCTTCCCCCACTGGTGGAGCAGCAGCACCTGTGGGCTGGTAAATCACACTGGTGTCAGTGGGGTTTCTGTGCCAAGGGAACCTTGGGGACCATCCCAAACACACTCACGGCGTGTGGGGCGGGGAGGCCGATGCCCAGGTGCTCGCACAGCCGGGTTTGGATCTCAGGTTGTGTCTCCCACCCTGAGAAAACCAGGAAATCGTTACACTGGTGGAACTAAAATGCCACTGTCTGCTCCTAGGCAGAGTTCACGGCCATGAGGGACCAGTACATGAGGGCTGGCGAGGGCTTCATCATCTGCTACTCCATCACGGACCGGCGCAGCTTCCACGAGGTGCGCGAGTTCAAGCAGCTCATTTACCGCGTGCGCCGCACCGACGACACCCCCGTGGTGCTGGTGGGCAACAAGTCCGACCTCACCCAGCTGCGCCAGGTAAAGGCCACGGGGAGCCCTCCCTTAGGAGCTGTTCCCGCTGGAAAATGCGGTGAAATGAGAGGGTTTTGTCCCTTTCCTCGTTTTTTGTCACGTTGTCTCTGATGAGAGCAGTGCTGGTTTCACGCGGAGTGTGTGAAAATCAGCTGCCTGTGGCAAGCACAGAAATGAAGTCTTCAAGTTCAGCTGATCCTGGGCTTTGCTTTGTTTGTAATTCCTGGTTTGCTGGTGGATGTGAGGGTGGACATGAGCTCAGAACCCCCTCTGAGCCCTGGGCTGAGCCCCCAGCGTGGGCAGGAGGAACGGGGGGATTCTGCCCCTCTACCCTGCTCAGGTGAGACCCCACCTGCAGAGCTGCCCCAGCACAGGAAGGGCCTGGAGCTGCTGGAGTCAGTCTAGAGGAGGCTCCAGGATGATCAGAGGGATGGAGCAGCTCTGCTGGGAGGAGAGGCTGAGGGAGCTGGGAATGTCGAGCCAGGAGAAGAGAAGGCTTTGGGATGATGTCGTCGTGGCCTTCCAGGACCTGAAGGAGCTACAAGAAAGATGGAGAGGAAGTCTGTTTCCAAGGGCCTGGAGTGCCAGGACAAGGGGGAATGGTTTCCCACTGCCAGAGGGCAGGGTTAGGTGGGATACTGGGGAGAAATTCCTCCCTGTGAGGGTGCTGAGGCCCTGGCACAGGGTGCCCAGAGAAGCTGTGGCTGCTCCATCCCTGTAGTGTCCAAGGCCAGGTTGGATGGGGCTTGGAGCAAACCTTTAGAAAGGTTTTTCCTGGATCTGGGAAGGAGTTTGACAAACACAACAGCTTCTGACAAGGAGAAGGAAACTTCCTTAACTCACCAAACTACCAGGGCCTGAGGACTGCTTGTGTCAGGCAGCTTGTAGGTTTAGGTCAAAAAAAGGAATATTCTTTGAGGTTTGTTTTTTGTGACTGTCCAGAGAGTCTCTGGCATTGCCAGAGAAGTGATGAGTGAAAGCAGAACAGGTTTGCAGAGAAACCTTTGGAGATGGGTGGAAACGCCCTGCCCTGGGACTTGGAGTGTCCACACAGGGGGACAGTGAGCACAACATGGGATGGCAAAGGAATAAACTCCCAGGGTTTGGCGTCCCTGACCAGTGTGTGCACTTGTTTCCCAGGTGTCCAAAGAGGAAGGCTCTGCTTTGGCACGGGAGTTCAACTGCCCCTTCTTTGAGACGTCGGCCGCGTTCCGCTACTACATCGACGACGTGTTCCACGCGCTGGTGCGCGAGATCCGCAGGAAGGAGAAGGAGGCCGTGATGACCATGGAGAAGAAATCCAAGCCCAAAAGCAGCGTCTGGAAAAGACTCAAGTCTCCCTTTCGGAGGAAGAAGGATTCGGTCACCTGAACAGAAAATTCCTCTGCAAAGCAGGACGAAAGCTGTGACCTTTTGTGACCAAAGCAGCTCGGTGACGACGCTGACGGGATGTGTGACACCTGAGGGGACTTTGTGAGGGAATGCGTAACTCTGCCAGTTGTTTTTGTTTAGAACCCTGTTCCCTTGATCCTGGATATTGAACTTCAGACCCGGTGACAGTTGTACTTTGTTTGTTGTCATTTTTTGCTGGACCCAGCACGTGTTGGCCACAAGGGCCGATGGGTTCGTGGCCCTGCACTTTGGAGTGTTTGTCCTTGGTCACAGCGCCCTGGAAGCTGAACTGTGCAAACCATTGCTGGAGTTGCACCCAGCCTCGCTGAATCCACGTTGTTTGCACAAGAGGATTTTGCTGCTTTCCAGAACAACAACCCACAGCGTGAGAGGCTGAACGGGCGTTCACAAAGTGTCACGGCCTTGGAGGTCGCTGAGCAGAGCTGGCCTGGGCTTCTTGTGCCCTCGTGGAATGGATTTCTTTCCAGGAAAATTGGCGTGGAATCCTCGTGTGTGAGCTCATCCAAGCGATCAGTTTGTCAGCAGTGCTGCAGGTGGGATGGAAACAAGTCACAGTCACAGAACCGTTTAAATCAGAAAGACCTCTGAGATCATCGAGTCCAACCTCTGAGCCAGCACCACCCTGTCACCCAGACCAGAGCATTCAGTGCCACATCCAGTCCTTTGAGCACCTCCAGGGACAGTGACTCCACCACCTCCTGAGCAGCCCCTTCCACATTCCTGTCACCTTAAACTGAGGTTCCTGTGGCAGCTGTGGCTTGGCAGGAGTGCAGCAACATGTGGGGTGTTCCTGCTGCAAACAGCGCTGAAGGTGCTGCCACAGCACGTGGAGTGTGTGATGTGCTGGAGAAGCCACAGCTTGGAGCTTCCTGGTTCGTTAAAAATCCTGGTGGGAATGGGGCACTGGCTGATTCAGTCAGTTTTGTGTCACCCTAAAGGAACCGGTGGCTTTGGGAAGTCTCTGACAGTCATTCCCAGCTGTTCTCTGGGAACTGTTTTGCAGAGATTCTGAGGGTCTGGGCCCAGAACTGACGTTTCCTCATCCTGGTGGGGTTCTCCCAGAGCAGTCTGAGCACTGCTGGAGCAGGGGAGGGAAGCAGAGGCCCAGCAGCTCCTCCCCTCCCTGACCTCACCTGTGCAGGTGATCCAGGCAGGGCTGGGGCACTTTCTGATGCTCATAAAGAACGATTTGCTTGTGAGGCAGATTCTCCACACGTGGAGGGACTCTGTGCCCTCGAGCTGATTGGTTTTTACAGCAGTTTTGGGATCAGGTGCTCCTCTGGATTTTGCTGTTTAACAATAGGACAGATCACAACTGGGTAACTCAGATGTGGTTAAAAGCAGTTTCTCTGAACCAAGTGCCTGGAATCCTTCAGTGGGGGAGTGAAAGAGCTGATTGGAGTTCAGTGATCTTCCTGATCTCCACTCAGATCTGTGCTGTCAGTCTGTGCTGCACGGAACAGTGCCATCCAAGCTGAGAACCCAGGTGTAAAAGGATTAGTAAAGGAAGTGAGGATTAAAAAAAAATATATATATATGTAAAAAAACTCCTTATTACCTAAGATAAGACTGGAAATCCTGTGCCTGTTGGTTTTAAGAATATTTTCTTTGTGGAAGATTTAAACAAATGAGAAGTGCGGCGGGGGCTGCATTTCACGTTTGCTTTGTGATGAGCTGAACATTTCAATTGGTTTCCATTTCTCGTCTCCTCCCACTGCTGCTCTGGCAGCAATCACAGAATCAAAAAACTGCTTGGAAAAGGCTGAGGACAGCTGAGATTGTTGAGAATTTCAGACTCTTTCCCGTTCCCGCGTGAGCGGCCGTGGGCGTCTCTTCACCATCACCAACGTTCTCACTGTCGGATTAAAAACTCTCTGAAACTCAGATAAAAACTCCACCTGGCCAAAAACTGGAGGAAGAGGAGGAGGAATGAGCTCAGAAGTGGCTCTAAAGCATTTTTGGGGTCTGTCAGGTGTTTCAGAGCCGGGGCCTGACGGTGATGATGCATTTTCCAGTGCTTCTCCTTAAAATCCCCATCAGCTCTCGGAGCACAGCTAAAGGAGGCTGGCAGAGGTGCTGAACGCTGTACAGGACTATTTCCACCCCTAAATAACAGAATTCTGTGCCTTATCTGAGTCCTGCAGTGCAGTTTAGGTGTTTACTAATGCCTTTGGTGAGCCTGTTGCTTCTAGAACTCGTAGAGCAGAACAGCAGCCAGCACTTTTGGTTTTTTTACACAGTGTTACTCAAAGAGTTTTATTTTTTGTCGTGTATAAATTTGTACGCAGAATGGTTGTTTTATTTGACACAATATATATATATATAATTTTTAATACAAACCTTTGCATTGGATGTGTCAGTCTGTGGCAGGGTTGTTCAGCTGAAGGAGGAGAGTTCATTGTGTGCTTGTAAATTTGGGATGTGCTTCCTTCACTTGAGGGAAAGAAGGAGTTGGTTCATTGCATTTGAGTGGTGCAAAGCCTAAAAATTCTGTGAGTCTGGTGCTGAATTGTTGAAATATGAACATTTTCCAGCTGTGTTGCTTTTCCCTGTGTGGTGATTTTCCAAGGGCAGGAGGAGCTGCCTGAGGTCATTGTCCAAGGCTTTTGCTGTGGCCACTCCTGTTGGGTTTGGGAGGGTCAGAGAATCCCAGAGTGGTTTGGGTGGGAAGGGACTTAAATCCCATCCAGTTCCGTGGGCAGAGACACCTCCCACTGTCCCAGGGTGCTCTAAGCCCTGTCCCACCTGGCCTGGGACACTCCCAGGGATGGGGCATCTATGGAATAACCTCAGCCAGGGCCTCCCCACCCTCACAGGGAACAGTTCCTTCCCAATATCCCATCTAAATCTCTCCATGTGAAGCCATCCCCCTTATCCTGTCACTCCAGACCCTTTTAAATATTCTGTCTCTGGGGTTTTTGTGGCCTCCTTCAGGTCCTGGAAAGCCACAATCACGTCACTCCTGAGCCTTCTCCAGAGATCTTAGGGGCCTTTTCCAACCTCTTATGATTGCATAGAACAAACCCCAGAAACGCAGAAACAACAACTCTGAAAAGTTCCCAAAGCTCAGGATGGGGAAACAGCACCGTGGGATGACTGAGGAGGGATAAAAAAGGGAAGAATGACATGGCCTAAAGCTCAGCATGTGCATAAACAGGGTGTCCCTGATGTGCATGAACCAGGAAAGTCAATATTGCCAGGACACCTCAAAGATGGCTTTGCTTTCATCTTTTTATCTTCTTTGCCTTCAGGTTTTGGTGTGGGTTTTTTCCCTTTTTTTCCTCTCCTCTATTACAACTATTCAAGTGCAGACAGGGTTAGAAAAAGTGAAATAATTCTCCTCTGGGGTCCTCATGTGGGCACAGTGTTGGAGTTATTTGGAAATACAGATATTGTCTGCAAAAAAATAGCAGAAGTGATTTTTTAAAAGTAACATTTGTACCTTGGCTGTGGCCGAGATGCTGATTGTGCCTGGAGCAGTTGGTGGGATTGGATGATCCTCTACAGGCACTGCTGGAATTTTCCCCCTGGGCTGTGCATCTTCTGTGTAAGGGCTCTTTCCCATTTAGTCCTTTTCCCCCTGCCGTTCCCAAACTTCTTTCCCCCACCAGCTCTGATATTCCTGTTAGATAAGGAAAAAAAGTGACTTGGAAGCATCAGCTCAGGCCTTGTGCTGTGGCAGGAGGCAACACCTTCATTCTGCTGCTGTCTGGGGTTCCTTGCAGACACCCAAACGCCCATCCCAGGTGGGGCTGACACATCCCTTGGCGTTGGGAGGAGATTTGAGTGCTCAGCTTTGTGGTTCCTCCTTGGAACAGCAGCGTTCTGGGAGGCACTTGGTGCATTTTGCATTTCTGAGCTGCTCTTTGTTCCCTTCCTTACCAGGGAGGACTCAGGCAAGCTTTGACCTGAACTCTGGATTTTTTATGTCTCTGTGTCAGCATTCTCTTCAGGCCCAAACCCCAAGGTGAGGAGCTGCCCGTGGAAAGCTGCATTGCTTAAATTTTTGTAAAAATCGACGTTACATAAACTGGATATTCCCCAAAGACTTTTGCCTGGGGTTTTTTATTCTTTTCAGGCCTCAGATGGGTCCAACCCTTGCCTGTCCTGGCTGAAATCAGCGTGTCCTGAGAATGTGGAGACTTGGGCCACTCCTTCCCTTCCCAGCCCACGCGTGGTCGGTGTCCCCGAGCCTCCCAAGGACTCACGGGCTCCTCGTGCTCCGGGTTATTTTGGGAACGCTGCTAATTGGTTTTTTCCAAGAGCTGGCTGCTTTTCCTCGCTGATAACGGGATGTCCCCACGAGGCTGCCGAGTCCTTTTGGGATGAGTCATCCCAGGAGCAGATGAATTCATGTTCTGCTCTAAGTGGCACCACGGGGTTTGTGTTGGTGCTGGGGAGAAGCTGGAGGAGTTGAGCAGCACGGCAGCGCTGAGGGGTTGCTTTGGGTTTTTCAGGGTTTGGGGTTTTGTGTGTTTGTGTTTATTGTGTTGGTTTGGGGATTTTTTTGCATTTTCTGTTGGTTTGGGGTTTGGGGTTTTTTGCATTTTCTGCCACTAATGCTTTACTTATTTCTTGGTCTGTTTTTCCTTTCCTGTCCTGTTACATTTGGCCCAATAAATTCTCTCCCTGAGGGTCAGGCGCTGTCTGTGGCCCAGCAGCGACCCGTGAGCTCGGACACCCCGGCTCTGTTCCAGCCCAGCAGCTCCAGGGGGTGGTGGTGGCTCTCTGGGGCTGTAGAATCATGGAATGATTGAGGCTGGAAAAGCCCTCCCCGCCCATCCAGTCCCAGCTGTGCCCCATCCCCACCTTGTCCCCAGCCCAGAGCTCTGAGTGCCACCTCCAGCCCTTCCTTGGACACCTCCAGGGATGGAGACTCCAAACCTCCCTGGGCAGTTCCAAGCCCTGACCACCCTTTCCAGGAGGAAATTCCTGCTGATGTCCAACCTGGCCCATCCTGAGGCCGTTTCCCCTTGTCCTGTTTTTCCCTGGGAGCAGATCCCAAATCCCCTCCTCCTGTCAGGGAGTTGTGCAGAGCCACAGGGGCCCCCCGGAGCCTCCTTTTCCCCTGAGCTGCTCCTCCCAGGAATCCCTCCCCAGCCCCCGCAGGCTCCGGAGGGTCTTTCTCGCCTTCACTTCTTGGATCCTTTCCAATTCCCGACAACAACGGAGCCTCCGCGGGGGCCCCGCGATCCTCCCGACGCTCTGGAAAGGCTCGTTCAGAGCTCGGATCCAGCTGTTGCATCCCAATGAGGGTGGAATAAGGGAGCGGGGGACCCTCGGGGCAGCCCCGCTCCCGAAGGACGCGGAGCAGAGGCCGGCAGAGCCCGAGGCAGCGCTGCCACGGGAGGGACCCGCATCGCCCTGGCAACGCCATCCGCTCCTGCGGGGAATGAGATAAGGCAGGAGCTGAGCTGGAGGAGGAGGAGAGACGCGATTGTGCCAAGCGCCGAGAGAAACCCCGCTGGTTTCAGTGGCAGAGCCGGGGAAGGTGGGAAGAGAGTCGGGGCTGAGCTTCCATGCTCGCCACGAAACCTTTTCTCTCTTCATGGTTTGTCGAACCCATTCTGTTCGCTATTTTTTTTTTCCTTTTTATGATGCAAATCCTTTTGTTTCCGTTCGGCTGAATGGGGTAAGAACCTGAAACGCGCCGGTTTTTAAAGGCGTGTGATGCTGGATGCCGGAGTCAAGCAGAGGAGGATGAAGAGAGATTCCCTTCCACATCTTGCACAATAAGTAGAAGATAATCAGTGACTGCACTTCGGCTGAAGAGTTTTAGCCAACTGCTCAATAATTCTGGTTATTGCCCTGATAAATCACTGAAAGGTTTGGAACACCCTGATCAGTCATGGTGCAGAGAACATGGAAATGAAGGGGAAATATCAGTGTTAAATAAACCTCTGTGTCCTGACTCGTTGGGCATTGAATTTGAATGCCTGCGGGAGTCACAGAATCCCAGAATGGTTTGGGTTGAAAGGGCTCCTAAACCCCATCCAGTCCCACCCCCTGCCATGGCAGGGACACCTTCCACTGTCCCAGGCTGCTCCAAGCCCCATCCAGCCTGGCCTTGGGCACTGCCAGGGATCCAGGGGCAGCCACAGCTTCTCTGGGCACCCTGTGCCGGGGCCTCCCCACCCTCACAGGGAACAATTCCTTCCCAATATCCCACCTAACCCTGCCCTCTGCCAGTGTGAATCCACTCCCCTTGCCCTGGCACTCCAGGCCCTTGCAAAGAGCCTCTCTCCATGTTTTGTGTGGGCTCCTTCAGGTCCTGGGAAGCTGCATTTAGGTCACCCTGATGAGCTCAACCCTGAATCCCCGTGGGTCATTCATGGTGCATCCCTGGTGCTTTCTGGTCATTTTGTGTCTTCAGCACCTTCTCTGGGGAGTGAAACCTTGGAATGAAATCTCCAGAGCAGAATCTGGCCGAGCTTAATGAAGTCGTGTGTTCCAGTCCCTCCTTCCCCCGTGTGACTGGAGCAGCCGAGCCTGTCCCTGGAGAGCCTGGGGATGGGGCAGTCCCTGCTGCACTGGGATTGGTTTTGTCTTTGTCCCAGAGCAGAGCTGGAGTCAGATTTTAGTGTTAACTCTGGTTGTGTTGGAGGAGGGACATGAGAAGAGCACAAAAATTGTGACATCCCAGAGCAGCTGGTGCTGCTCCAAGCCCTGGAAGTGCCCAAGGCCAGGTTGGATGGGGTTTGGAGCAACCTGGGGTAGTGGGAGGTGTCCCAGCCCGGGGCAGGGGGTGGAACTGGATGATTTTTAAGGTCTGTTCCAACCCAAATCGTGGTTCTGTGATCCTCACCTCCGTGTGCCACACTGGCCTCATTCCTTTGCCAGAGTCATCACCCAGCACCTTGTAAAACCTGGGCTGAAACCTCCTGGTTCAGACGAGACCTGAAACTCGTTTTGAGACACCTCAAGCACCTCTGGAAGTTGTTCTTTGCCGCACGGGAGCTCTCAAGGAGAGCAGAGAGCGGCGTTAGGGCTGGAATCTGTTGCTGGGGAAACACAGCCCGGGGCTATTTGGCCTTTTCTAAAGCCGTGGCTTTGTGCCGAGCGATGTTGTTCTGGGTGCTGTTGATGGGCAGCCGCAGAAAAACAAGCCCCAGAAGCCAAATCCCTGCGCTTGAGGAGGGGCTGCTGTGTCCTGCCCAGGGCGGGATGGACAGAAACATTCCTGGAGAATTCAGTTTCGACCTGGGGTCTGGGAACGCTTCTGAGTTACAAACCCTGGAGTCAGATTGCTTCTCTTTCTGCCCATGTAATGTCCTTTTTGCCCACTTAGATTCAACTTAGTGAATATCTGTTTATACCAAATTACACCAAACTATACCAAATGATACCACATTATGATGCAGTGTGGGTTTGGGATGGGCTAAGGTTTAAGTAAGAGGGTTATCATGGAATCACGGGATGGTTTGGGTTGAAGGGACCTTAAAGATCATCCCATTCCCCCCCCATCATGGCAGGGACACCTTCCACTATCCCAGGCTGCTCCAAGCCCTGTCCAACCCGGCCTTGGACACTGCTAGGGATCCAGGGGCAGCCACAGCTTCTCTGGGCACCCTGTGCCAGGGCCTCCCCACCCTCACAGGGAGGAATTCCTTCCCAAAATCCCAAGTAAATCCCCTCTCTGTCAGTGTGAATCCACTCCCCTTGTCCTGGCACTCCAGGCCTTTATAAATGTCTCTCTCCATCTCCCTTGTTGGCTCCTTCAGGTGCTGGATGGCCACAACTGGGTCACCCTGAATGCTTCTCTTTTCCAGACTTGCTTTAATTTAATACTTCATTTGCCAGGATTCTGTTGCCTTTCTTTATCCCACTGAGATTCATCCTGTGTGTGCTTTTCCTGCGAATGAAATGCACATTTTCAGCAGAAATGCATATTTATAGAAACAATCCCTGGGAGCGTTCGGTCGCCCTTGTGTTGCCCACGGTCACACACGGCACAGGCAGCAAAATTAAAGTGATTTAATTTTTATTTGCACGCTCAATGTGCGTTAACAAATTCAACATACAAGGTAGCATTACAGAATGTAGGTTAGCTTATAGCATTATGCAGTTTCACACAGGTCGAGTTAGGTTTTTTTCACCTTTTTTTTTTTTTAAGTTTTTTTTTTCCCACACAAAGTTGTAACTGTCCAAGTTCATTTTACAATAGAAGACACAAGGTAAAGAATAACCACACCTGGGAGATTTTACAGTGAGTCCGCTGTCACTTACTGTCTATTTTATGTTTTAAAAAATATATATCTGCACATCTTCAGTTTCCTATTATTCCAGAAGAGTGTTGGAGCTACTCCTACCTGCCCGATAGCCTAAGTCTATTTACCCTGAGCATGTTTCCTTGACAAGAAATTCGTCTTTCCTTTGCAACTAAAGGAATCTTAAGATCATCTAGGCTTAGTCATGCTTTTCACACCGAGGGGAGAAGGGGATTTTGCTGCTGCTGTCAGTCCTGGTCGGATCTTTGGGGCGGTGCTCAAAGCATGTTCCGAGGAGAAGTCGTGACGGTTGCTTTAAACCGCAGCAACGCAATTGCTTAGTGCAAAAACTAGGATTGAAAGAGATCTACAGCAATTTTCCAAGGGGGAACTCGTTCTCTGGGCTGTGGCTCTGAGCCACCAAGAGCTCGAGCTGGAAAGAGTTTAAGACACTGATAAAATCTACTACAACCTCAGGCAGAAATCCTGGCCGTGGGGATGGATAAAAGGGGAGCAAAGCCCCCGCTTGTGTCTGCTGAGAAATGGAGCTGCAGCCTCAAGGAGCCACTGCCTGGGAGGGAGGGCCGGTGAGGGAGGGGCTGTGAGTGAGAGAAATCAGCTTTCCAAAAATAATGCCTCAGGAAGAGATGCCAAAGTGGTGGCAGCTCACAAAGTGCTGCCTGTTCACACGGAGCTGCTGCTTCCCTGCTGCCTCGTGGGGAGCCAGGAGAGCCTCGCTCGGTTATTCCCATTTCAGGAGAGACAGAAGGTGAAAAGGATCCATTTTTCCAACAGGGATCTAAAATTCAGCAGTCAAGTCCTGCGAGTAGGTAAATGATCTTAATTTTTTTTAAAGTTATAATCTGTTATTTGCATTCCTATTTGCATCCCACAGGGCTCAGAGCACAGTGGCTGCCTGGGAGCAACGAAAGCTTTCCTGAAAACCTGAGGCTGTCGAGGAGCCTCTCTGCAAACCCAGTTCTGCTTCTGTATTTCCACTGGAGAGCCCAGAAACAATTTTAGTTATAATTATCTCTGCTCAATTCACCAATGCTGGTTACCATGAATTAATTGCTGCCAGTTATCATCCTTATCTGTGTGCCCTGGCTGGGCTGCAGCCAGAATACCCAAATTCCGTGCCAGGATGCTCTGCTTGCACCCAAAGGCAGCTCCAGGGCCCTGTGAGCACCACCACACCTCAGGCAGTTGCTGCCAAACTTTATGAACTTCTGTTCCAAATTCCTGACTCTGCAGGGTTAAAACAGCCTGAGGTCCCTCTGGTCAGGGCCCTCTCTCCCCTTGCAGGTGGTTCTCAGACTCAGGAGTCAGCCAGGATTTCAGGATTCCCCCCAAGCTGCCTTGAAACTCCAGGTCTGGCCCATTTTTAGTGCCAGGCTTTGTGTTTACTCCTCTTTTGGGAGCTCTCAGGTGACTGCAGGATCAGGTCTGATGCAAATTGACTCCAGCATGGATGAGAAGCTTTGTGATCTTTCCATGAGCAAGCTCTGCCTCCAAGACCTTTCCCTATCTGAGCTTTGCTGAACAGAACTCATTGGCCAGGTAGAATTTGGCATTTCATGTTTAAGAGTTTCCTCACCCATGAGTGTTTGGGTTTTCTTGGGCCCTTCATGCACAGACAGGATCAAATAAAATGAAACTGAGCAGGATTTCCCCAATTCCTGCAGCCTGTGAGATCCTCCCACGTGGCAAAAGCAACAGGATCAGTTTGTTGGGGTTTGGATTTTAGAGTCGAGCCTTGGATGTTGTGACCTCACAGCTCCCCAAGCCCATCCCAACACCAAGGATTTCGGTGCCTGACACAGAATTGTTTCTTCTCTGGAGGCCAGTGCCATTTTCCCTGTATTTTCCTTTTGTGCCAGTGCAGAATTCTAACCCAGCTCTACACGGAAACGCGGTTGGGACTCCCAAACCAGCACAGAACAGAACTGCAAGAACCAATGGGCAGGCAAAACTAACAAGAAACTAGAGGTTAAACAGCAGAATTCAGAAACTTTGGGAGAAGCCTAATAAAGACAGGCCAGTCTTGGTGAATACCAGCAAAGACAGCTCGGCACAAACACAACTTCCATAGTGACAGATAATTGTATTAAAACCTGCAACTTGATATTGGCAGTTATACTAATTTCAGTTTGTAGTAGGCATGCAATAGCGTGATTACACTGTTATATATATTCGTGGTACCTTTTTTTTTCCCCCATTTATTTCTTTATTCCCCATCGTTTTTGTGTTTTTTTTATTTTTTAATGCTCCTTAGAATTTTAGTGCCCTGCGAGAGAGAGAGAGGAAAAAAAAAAATCACATCACTAAGAGAAACCAACCAGCTGCTGCTTCTCAACGAAAGTTTAGTCCTACAGCTAAAACAAGGTTTAAGTCTGTCCTAGGGGGCTGGGCCTAGCGCTCAGTACTCGCTCAGGCTGTGCCACTTGGCCACGGCTTTCCTGGGGCTGTCGCACACCTCGCGCCAGTGCTCGGCGCCCGCCGCGCTGCCGCTGTGGGCGCCCAGGATCAGCCTCCCCACCACCTCGTTCTTGGTGGTGCGGTCGAAGTCGATGACCAGGAACTCGATGCTGATGTCGGGCAGCAGGTCCACGGGGATGTCGTAGATGAAGGACTCGTTGAAGACGGGGTTCAAAGTGCACTTCTTGACGTGGGTCTTCTTCTTGGCGATGCGCTTGCGCCCGTAGTAAACGTTCACCTTGACGTAGGGGTCTGCTGGGGGGAGAGGGAGCGACCAATAACACGGCCCAGGGCAGCTGCAGCACGGGGTGAGGGTCCCAGGCACGGCCTGGGTCGGGCTGGGAGGGATTAAAAATCCCGTTCCACCCCCTGCCATGGGCAGGGACGCCTTCCACTGTCTCAGCTGGCTCCAACCTGGCCTCGGGCACTGCCAGGGATGGGGCAGCCACAGCTTCTCTGGGCAGCCCACCCTCCCAGGGAACAATTCCTCCCCAGTACCCCATCTAGCCCTGCCCTCTGGCAGTTCTGAAGCCATTCTCCCCTGCCCTGCCTCTCCAGGCCCTCATAAACAATCCCTGTCCCTGTTGGCTCCTTCCAGCCACAGTAAGGTCACCCCAAATCCCTCTCCTCCCCACACTGACCACCCCACCCTTGTTCAGCCCAACAAAGGCTCGAGGCGGTTTCAATAATTTGCAGAAGGGAAACACAGCCAGTGGAAGGTGCTGGGAAAGAAGAAAGTTTAAAACAAAGCCTTCCTTTTCCCCCCAGCCTCCCCCTGCCCTCGGGCAGCTGCTCTTTATGCAGACACTGGTGCAGGATTACAATCGAGATACCAGGCACTGAGAGCTTTTTTTTTTCTCATGCCACACAAGTTTTGAAGCTGGAAGGCCCTTGCCCAGCTGGCACTGCCTCTTTTGCACCTTTTTTTTTTTACCCAGCTGAACTGGGCTTATGCATAAAACAAAGATCATATAAAAATAAACAGTGTTAGTCACAAGATTCTGCAGGTAGAACATCACTGAAAAATTTATCCTCTGGTTGGAGACTACAGATGCACATCTTTTTCTTTCATTTTTTTAAAAGAAAGAGTTAAATGTGGGGCCTACAATAATTAAGCCTGGTCTGCATTTGTCTGCATTCCCTCTGAGGAGAAAGCTGCAAAACCAGGGCTATGTTTGCTCTCAGCCAGGCTGTTACTGAATCTCGAGTTGATTCCAAGCATTTCCCCATAATCCTGAAGGAAACTTTGCTAATGGGATTCAGGAGTCTGAGAATCCGTGAAACAGGGAAGCCAGAGCAGCTGCTCTTCTCCTCTCTTCAAACAGCACAAGAACAAACCCAGCAAAAACAACAAAAATGCAGAAATCCAGAATACCGAGCCAGAATTGTCTCTAATTCCTCCTCTCCGTTCTGAGCCTGTCACTGCTCCTTGTCACATTTGTCCCCCTCCTCTCCCAGGGGCAGGGCCTGAGGCAGCCATGGAAGCAGTGCTGCTCAGGACCACCAATCACAGAATCATGGAATGACTGAGGTTGGAAAAGCTCTCCAGGATCATCCAGTCCCAGCTGTGCCCAGTCCCCACCTTGTCCCCAGCCCAGAGCTCTGAGTGCCACCTCCAGCCCTTCCTTGGACACCTCCAGGGATGGCCACTCCAAACCTCCCTGGGCAGTTCCAAGCCCTGACCACCCTTTCCATGGAGAAATTCCTCCTCATGTCCAACCTGGCACAGCCTGAGGCCATTTCCCCTTGTCCTGTTTTTCCCTGGGAGCAGATCCCAAATCTCCCCCCCGGCTGCCCCCTCCTGTCAGGGAGCTGTGCAGAGCCACAAGGTCCCCCCTGAGCCTCCTTTTCTCCCTCTGAGCCCCTTTCCCAGCTCCCTCGGGAATTCTCCAGCCCCTTCCCAGCTCTGTTCCCTTCTCTGGACACGCTCCAGACCCTCCAGGTCTTTCTTGAAATGAGGAGCCCAGAACTGACCCCCGAATTTGAGGTCCCTCAGCAGAGCCAGCACAGGGATGGGCCCTGCCCTGCTCCAGTGGCCACATGGGGCTGGTCCAGCCCAGGTACCATCGGCCTCTCGCCCACCTGGGCACACCTGGGCTCGTGTCCAGCCCCTGCCACCCAGGGCCGTTCCCAGTTTTCCTCACAGCTTTGGATCCCATGGATCCCATGGATCCAGGCAGTTCTGGATCCAGCACGGAGAGCTGCTGCCTCCACAAACCCCTGCCTGCACAAACCAGCCAGGGCTCCCAGCAGGAAGGATCTGGGCTGGTTTGCACAACCATCTTCAAGTCACTGATGGAGCACTCGGAGCGATCCATCACCCTCAGGAAGAATTTGAGGAAAAATGTGCAAACAGCAAAAATCTTCAGCTAAAACAAGGGAAAAACCCTGCAAGTGAACTTGGGGATTTATTTTTTTCCCCACACACGCAGAGCTGGAGAAAATAGCTTCTACCTGAGAGGCCGGTGATGTCCATCTTTGGCAAGTGCCTGGCTTTCAGCACCACCACGGTCATTCTCTGTGCCACGGGCTGGTAGGACAGGGACACCTGCAGCTCCCCTCTGCTGATGCACTTCTGCCAGGGGGAAACACAGAGAGCTCATCAGGACAAGGTGGTTGCAGAGACAGGGACGATTTCTGGAGGTCACCAGAATTCTCTTGTGCTAAATGCCTTAAAAAGTGGCAAGATGAGCCACAGGTCATTCTTGGTGCCTCAGGTGCAGAAGGGAAACCACCCCTTGCTCACCCCACAGCTGTGAGCATCCCCACAGCCTGGAATTCTGCATTTCCAGGAGGGCAAACCCGGTGGGACCTTCTGAGAGAGGAGTGGCTGTGGTTGGCTTTGGGGATCTGTGACTAAAGGGCTCTGAGGGGTTTAGGAGCTCAAATTCCACTGGTTTTTGGTGGAGCTTCAGTAGCTGAGTCCCTGAGGCTCTTCAGGAGTGTCCTGACAGTCTCACCATCAGTTCAGCCTGCAGAGCTACAGCATGAAGATTAAAAGAAGATCAAACCAGAGCTGGTTTTATCTCGGATCTCGGTTAAACCTGCTGTGCATCCTCTCAAAGACTGACATTACATTAACACAACATTCAGGTAATTAGTTTTGGTTTCCAGATGGTGTGTGTTAACTTCCACTGAGCTGGCACTAATTGGGATGGAGTTGATTTGCTGTCAAGGTGAACCAGCACCAGCTAAGGGTGGGAACTCAGTCACAGAGCTGCTGAAACTTTGGGCTCTCTCCCAAAATTCCAAAAATGCCCCATCAGGGACTGGGACCTGGCAGAGCAAAGGGTCAGTGAGGCCCCAAGGAAGGGATTTTTCTGCTTTCAGAGGAGTGAAGCACAACAGAAAATGCCCCATTCTGTGCTCTGAGGTGAAGTTCTGTCAATTCTCCTGCTCAGCTTAGCAGGAAAAACGCAGAATGTGAACTTCAACATGGAAAATGTTCGTTTTCATTGGGTGGTTTCCTTTTATTTGAGGTGGTTCCTGTGTGTTTAACACAAGTTTTTCAAATGCCTGGAATCACAGAATCAGAAATACCCTGATTTGGGACCCACAAGGACCATGGAACTCCAGCTCTGGGAACTTACTGCTCCTGCAAAATTCTGGGAGGAGAATAAATATCTGAGCAAGTTCCTGGCCCTGGAAGGGAAATGTTTGGAACTTTGGCTCCTTGGACACACAAGAATACAACAGCCAGAGAGAGATTTTTTGAGGGGTGAGGATGTTATTAAGAGTTTTGGGGTTCTTCTGGTTTTAAGGTGTCCCTGCCCATGGCATGGGGGTTGGAATGAGATGATCTTTAAGGTCCCTTCCAACCCAAACTGTCCTGGGATTCTGTTTCAAATTAATTTTCAGTCTGTGATTGTCAGTCAGAAATTCTTGGGAATGTTCCCTAGGATGGGATGTAGGCCTGGCTTGGGCCACTGGGTCATCACTGGGGGTTAAATGCAATT
The DNA here is from genome assembly GCA_013397815.1 of Aleadryas rufinucha. Classification (NCBI taxonomy): domain Eukaryota; kingdom Metazoa; phylum Chordata; class Aves; order Passeriformes; genus Aleadryas; species Aleadryas rufinucha. The sequence continues at coordinate 16,983 of VZTH01006046.1, forward strand.
CTGTACCCCAGATTTTGAAGCCTGAACTGACAAACTTTGTTCAGTTTTGGTGCTGTGGAATGGTGCAGATTTTCAGGTGTGCACATCTGGCACCGAGGTAAATCAATTTTTGATGACTAATAAATGTTAAATAATTGGCATCCTTGATTAAAATGATTTCTATTTAAATCTATTTTCCCCTCTATTTTTAATCTATTACTTCTAAGACATCCAGTCAATGCACTGAAAAAGAAAAATATTAAAGACCCTGAACCAGCCACTTGTTTTATCATAAAAAGCATCCCAAGAACTGAAGAACAGCCAAGTAATTACCAGAACTCTTGTTTTGTTGGGGTCATTGACACAGAATCTCCTTTAAATAATACTAAAAAGAAAAAAAAAAAGCTAAACACCCCATAAAGTAGAAGCATTTCAAGTTAAATAGTGCCACTCCAGGACATCAGGAAGGATTTTATAGAGCCCAGCAACGATTTCCAAGATGTTGCAGCAATAAGTGAGCCCAAATGCCTTCTGCTATTGAACCTGGGAGGTGGGCAGCAGAAATCAACTGAGCAAGAGGATTAAAATCTTAAGTGCCTCCTCCTCTCCCTCCTCCTCCTCCTCTTGAGCACACAAACATCTGCTCCAGAGTGCTCATCCTTCTGTTTACAACACCAGGCACTCAGAGTGGGATTCATTTCGCTGGGATTCATTTCACCCACATTTTAGATGTCTGCATTTTGTTCCCAATCCAGCCCATCTCGGGAGGGATTCCTGGGAGCTGATTTCTGCTCCAGAACAAGGGGAATCCCGTCAGGCTGTGCTGACACATTTTACAGCAACAATTCAGGTGTAAATGATTCCAAGTAGAGGGGTCTAAACCGGTCAGATCGGACAGATCTCCCTCTCTAAGCGAGGTTTGCAGATGAATGTCCTGTTACCACATCAGCTTTTATTTGCAGACGGGAATTTGCCTTTTTTCTTGGCACCATCCACCATAACATTCCTCATTCCTGTGCCTCAGGAGTGACAAACCCTTACCCAACTCCCATCACCACACAGCAGAGAGCTGCCCAGCTAAAACCACAGCCACATCACACCAAAAACACGCACCTGGGGAAAACCAGGCATCGTGGCTGAGGGTTTGCTTCATTCCTGGTGGTTAAACCACGGATCAAAAGAGTTGGGACCAAACACAGCGCGAAGAGCCGCACTACACGTGAGAGACTTACTTGTATGTTCCTTTTGAGGATCTCCCTGGTCAGCTGGACCTTCCCGGTGCTCGGATCCACCCCTGCAAGGGGCACCATCACCTCCCCAATCACGTCATCGCGGGAGAAGCGGTCGAAGCTCAGCACGAGGAAGTGCAGCACCAGGTCCTGCAGCTGGCTGTAGGGGATCCCGTAGAAGGTGAAGGTCTCGTCGAAGACCGGCTCCAGGGTCTTGCGGAGCACGCGAGTCTTGACGCGGTGCCTCTTGTCGGGCAGAATGGTCATCTTGATGTAGGGGTCGGAGCTCTGGGTGTGCTCGTCCATCACGGGCAGCCCGTGAGCCTCCTGGATGGTGACCACCAGCGCCTTTTTGGGGAAGTTGTAGTCCACGGAGAACGTCAGGTCTCCCAGCATGACGTCGTCGCCCGGGGAAGACGGGGAGGAGGTTTTGCTCCCTCCCGGAGTGAGGCTTTGATCTGGGCTCAGTTCGTCTCCGTAATCGACTTTGATGGGGAGCTGCTCCACGCGAGGGGCCGCGGCCGGAGCCTTGTCGGAGCCCGCCAAGCCGGACTCAGCGGCATCCACCAGGAGGTTCCCCCTGGCCGCCTCCTTGGCCGCGCCGTTCTTGTCTCTCCGGACGCGGTTGATTTTCTTCTTGTTGCTCAAGGTCTCCGGGTAGATGCTGATGCCTTTCAGCATGTGAATGAATTTGTACGGGGGGGTTTTGTGCTTCTTTTCTGCTTGCTGGTGACAGCATGTCCACACAAAGACTGTGACTGAGACAGAAACCACCAGGACGGTGGCTCCAATGAGTCCTGCCACCACGGGAGACACATCTGTGGGGAGACAAGGCAGTGAGGGCCCAGGGGTGCAGATCTACACAGTCCTGTCGTGCTCTTAACCCTGGCATCTGCCTATCAGAGCTTCCCCAGACACCACTTCTATTCCTGCATTTATTTCTCACACTCCCAAGGCGTGCCTGACCTGTGTTCCATGTGCTAAGGATCTCAAACTGTTGATTGCCTTATCTTGCCAAAGCCAGCTCCTGCATCACCAGCATCTCCATAGGAACGCGGGCTCTTGATGTGCAGGAAGCATTTCCTTTTATTTTTTTAATGCCCTGTTCAGAAACGTTACACAATTCTATTTTCACAACAGGGAGGGAGTAATAAATGTGGCCACAATGCTGGATCTGAGTTATCCTTTATGAACATTTTTTTTTTAAATTTAAAAAATATATTATAATATTTAATAATATTTAAAATAAAAACCATTCTGCCCTGAAATGGTTGTTTTGCCCTGGCCCTTGTGGCCGAGGCCAAGGGTAAACATGAAACCCCCGACGGAAATCCGGTGTCCAAACCGACAGACAGAAAATCCTGGGCTTGGATTTAGGGATTATCTGATATTTCCTAGATTTTATGCCAACTGTGTTAATCAGTAATGGCAAGGCAGAATTAAAAATAAAATACCCCGTTCATTCTGATCTGGTTATTTGCTCATGGGTGACTTTGGAGAAGTTTTACCAAGGCACAGAATGAAACCAGTGGTGCTGAGCTCCCCAGGACACTGCACCAACATCCTCCAGCAATTCTGAGAGGACTGAAAGGTCGGGGTGGATGGAGGGTGGAGGGTGGAGAGCAGATGGAAGAGAAGGAGATGCAAAAAGAGCTGGGGTTGTTCAGTCTTAAACGGGGAGGAAAAGGAGGGGATTTTTTGCTGTCTTCAGTTTCTTGGTGGGAGGTTTTAGGAAAGGTAGAGCCAGGCTCTTTGTGTAATTTATTTCTGTATTCCTGGTTTTAAAGCTGTTTTCTTTTAGTTTTTGGAAGCCAGCAAACAAACAAACAAACAAAAGCCCTCTAACCTCATGTCTCTTCCTTTTGCAAATGGTACAAACCACTCCTTTACCAAAACCCACTGTCATGGCAATCGTGGCAGTACCCAAATGAGACAGCTGGTTAAAAAAAGGTAAACCTGTCTCATTTTCCTCTTCATTCTGTACCTCAAACAGGAGGAAATAATCCTCTGACCTCATCCTTGAAGCTACAGAGAGCACCATGAGTTTGGATTTTCTCTGTTCTTCCCACACCACCATTTACTGAGGTTAACAGGCTGTAAACTGAGCACCTGGCAGGCTCAGGGGAAATTATTTTGCCTTCTCCCAAAACTGGAAAAACCACTTTTAGTTATACAGAAACCTTTCTGACCTGCAGCTGGAATCCTTGTCAGTGGTGATTGATCCCACAGAGAAACCAGTTCCAGGTCTCACTGCAGAGCCTGGGATTGAATTAACTAAAGCAAGAAGAATTCATAATATTGACAAAACACCACCCCAAAAACCCAGCTTCAGCTTGTTATTTAATGTTCCCTCTTTGATATGAGGCAAATGTTCTTCAACAGCTCATTTGGAGACAACTCAGCTTAAAAAGCTTTGGTGGATATGTAAGAAAAATGCTGAAACTACATTCTTATTCTTATTCTTATTCTTATTCTTATTCTTATTCTTATTCTTATTCTTATTCTTATTCTCATTCTTATTCCTTATTCTTATTCCTTATTCCTTATTCTTGCTTCTTAGTGTGTGTTTTGTTCCTGTTGTGTCCTCACAGAATCAGCTCTTGAACCTTCATTTCCTACACCTCTGATGGGACAATTTCAGCAGCAGCACCCGACAGTCACACCAGAAAGCAGCAAATAAATCTTTTCTCCCACTGAATTATCACAACTCTAAATATTATTTCAACTCTAAATATTATTTCAAGTCTTACATTTGGCTCCCATGATGTTCTGTGGAAAGAGCTCCTCAGCCTCGTGATGTGGCTTGAGGTTTGCTGTGTCCCACCTCATCTCATCCAGTGCCTGTTCGTGCCTCAGTTGCTCACAATCCCCCTCGTCCTGGCTCCTATTTATATAATCATTCCATACATCCATCAGTCCTGCCTCCATAATTCCCTGCACTTGAAAACTACGCTGACCTAAAGCTGCCTAAACCCAGTTTTAGTGAAGCTTTTGCAGCTTTCGGAGCACTCCCCACGCCCAGTGTCCATCTGAAATGGCAGCACGGCCTGACACCTCCCTCCAACAGAGCAGAACTTTGCTTTTTTTCCCCAAACTTTGTGGAAGAGGTCTTTGCTCCAACGTGACGCTGCGGTTTGACGGCGACAAGATCAAAAACCGCTGAAAACCTCCCTTTAAACCTGATGTTTGCTAAGGATACCCCAATGGTGGCCAATGGTTAAATGGTGACAGCACGTGGCTCTCAGACCCCAGGAAACACAAGGAAAGAGGGAAGTGGGGCCGTTGTCCATGAGATAAACGCTGTTGGATGGAGGAATATCCCGGAGTACTTCGGGATTCCGAGGAAATGCAGCGCCCAGGGGGCCGGAGGGTGGGAGGGGAAGGTCAGCGGGCGCTGCAGGACAGGCGGAGGCAGCGCTTTGGATGCTCAGCGCTGGAGGAACCCCCGGCGCTGCGGCCGCCGCCCTGCTCACCCCGGGGCTGCACGAAGAAACATCCCAAACCCGAGCGATTCTCGGCCCAACGCCCCCGGCCGGGCCCTTCGCTCCCCCCGGGGCTGAGCGGCGTTTGGAGCTTCTCCATCGCCCCCGCGGCGCTCCCGGCACCGGCTCCCGACTCCGCCCGGGCCCCGCCAGCGCTCGGCCCAGCCGGTT
>VZTH01006046.1:22348-53499 GCA_013397815.1 Aleadryas rufinucha
CGGGGCCGCCGAGCCCGAGGGAGCGGGGGGAGGACGCGGAGCTGCCCGGAGGCTCCGCCGCGACGGGCGCTGCCGATGGCGCCGGCTCCGCCAGGCCCGCGGGGAGGAGGCCCGGGGAGGCCTCGCCGAAGGGCGGGAGGAAACCCCCCGGGAGAGCGGCCCCGGGCCCCGGGCAGGAGCTCCCCGCGGGCCCCGGCAGCCCGGCGGCGGCGGAAGGTACCGGGAGGGGTGGCGGCTTTGGGCCCTGGGATTTGGTGGTGTTTATTTTGTTTTGGAGATTTTTATTTTTCCCCTCTAGGAAGTGTTAGAATGAAAATGAGGTCTTTCCCGATGTTTTCCCATCCCTGGAAGTGTCCAAGGCCAGGCTGGACGGGGCTTGGAGCACCCTGGGGTGGTGGGAGGTGTCCCTGCCCATGGCACTGGATGGGATTTAAGGTCCCTCCCCACCCAAACCTTTCTGGGGCTGTATGGGAAAGGGACAGTCTGTCCTTGTTTCTTAGCCCCCGTGAGGCCAGAGATGAGGGAATTGGAGCATCTCCGTGCCCAGGAAAGGCTGAGGGAGCTGGGGCTGCTCAGCCTCGAGAGGAGCCCCAGCTGAGAGGGGCCCTCAGGCCTGGCTGTCCCTGGCTGCAGGGAGGGCTCCGAGCAGGGCCCGGGCTCTGCTCCGGGGGCCCAGCAGTGGCACCAGAGCAACGGGCAGGGCCTGAGCCCAGCAATTGCCCTGCACAGGAGGCACAACTTGTGCCCTGGGCAGTGCCCAGCCCTGAGCAGAGCCCAGAGAGGCTGTGGAGTGTCCCTCCGTGGGGACATCCCAGAGCCATGTGGCCACAATCCTGTGCCCTGTGCTCTGGGATGGCCCTGCCTGAGCAGGGAGGTGGGAGCAGGTGACCCCCTGTGGCCCTTCAGACTTGATGGATTCTGTGATTCTCAGTGAGAATTGTTGTCTCTGGTTCTCTGTTGCCGTGATGAGCTCCCTGATTTGCCTGAAAGCTGAGTTTGTGTCAAGGAAGGAGATGGAACAGGACAGTTTCCGTTGTTTTCTAGGCTGTGGAACCTGCACAGAACAGGAGGGGAAGGGTTTGAAGGGTTTGCAGCCACCCCTGCAGCCATGTGGGTTCCTTGGCCCACAGTGGCAGTGGAAATGCATCCCGAGGGTGCTGCCAACCATGCTGTTCCAGCTGGGAATGACCCCCTGGCTGTGCCTGCCCCTCCTGTGGCAGCTGCATTAGTACAACAGGGACTACAGCCCTGTTCTGAGCAAATCACCAGGTTCTGGCAGTTGGCTCATGTGACAGGGGCGGCTTTGAGCGTGGCTGTGCACAGCTGATAGTGAGGGAGCGAGGCTGAAATAGCTGGAATGGGATCTCTCTGCCTGGCTCTGTTTCCAGCAGGATGGAGCTGCTGCTCTGTGCAGCTGCATCACACCCGTGGCTGAGTTGGGCTTGTGCAGTTGGTTTGATGTGTTGGAATGGGTCGTGACACACTTTTGTGTCTTATCTTTGCTCTGTGGCGTCTCTGACCACAGCTGGGTGTTCTGTTTGCAGGGAAAATCCCTAAGCTGTACACAGAGGTGGAAGTGAGTTCTCAGCGGGATCCACATCCAGGTGAAACCCCTGGTGCAGTGCCCGAGGCTCCAGGGAGAAGCTCCCTGCTGGTGGCTGCCAGAAATCCCACCACGATGAAGCCACCGAAGAACGCCAGAGCTGGTGAGTGGTCCCAGCAGAGTGATGAGGAAAAGTTGGATTTGGGGCTGTTTATTCCACTGGATAAATGTTGTGACTGATACAGCAAACTCTGGGATGCTGAACACGGTGGGGGCAGTGTAGGTGCAATATATTTTTAAAGTTTTCATCTTGTGTTTTGTAATTCAGTGTCTCAGCAAAGTACAGGGGTCCCAGTGGAACTTGCTGGAGTTGATCTCTGCAGTTTTTGGCTACGAAAAATCACTGCTTTGCTTCGGAGAAAATGATGATTCTTTTCTTTCTCTGAGTCAGCAAAGCAGGAAAACACTTTTAAGTCCTGGAAACTGTAAGCTGGTCTTGCTGTGTGGTACCTGCTGTTTTGCAACTTTGTTCAAGGTGTGGAAAGGCTGCTGAGCCATTCTGTAAATCAGTCTGGAAGAGGTGGCATGATCTTCATGTGCCCCAGTAACTCAGTCAGGTCCTGGAGGATTGAACCCATCACTCAGAAGACTCTCTCGTTCTCATGGCTGTTTCTCTTTGGGTGGTCTCCCATGAGCTGATGGAAGTTTTGCTGTGTCAGTAGCTGCAGAATTCTAGTTTGAGTTTGTTTTTCACACTCTCACAATGTGCTGGATGTGACAGAGCCAGAGTTTTAGATTCCATTTCTGCTGATTTTCAGAGGAGCAGGACGGGGAGGATGTCGAGAGGAGGAAGAGGAGGAGGAAGGCAACCAAACGGAAGAGAGAAGGGAAAAGCCAGGAGGAAGAGGGCTCTTTGTCCTGTGATATCAAACTGGACGAGTCCCTGGATCGCACCCTGGAGGATGGAGCCAAACAGCACAACCTGACCGTGGTCAACGTGAGGAACATCCTGCACGTGAGTGTTGGGGCTGGGCTCCAGGCCAGGCTTCTGGGGAGTGATGGTGGCTCTGGGATTCCTGATTGGAGGTCAGCACCCACATCCTGATCTCTCCTGATAAATCATGTGAATAAATCTGTAAAGATGGGATCCATGGTGTCTGTGCCACTCACCTGGACCCTGCTTTGCCAGTAGGTGTTGATCCCAACTTCCCTGTGTTTACAATGGCACCTGGGCCTGTTTTGCTTTCCCTGAGCAGCAGCAGCAGCAGGAATTACTGAACTAGAATCATCCTTCTGGGCCCACGTGAGCAGGGGTAGGCTGTGAGCTCTGTTTCTTGTTTTGAGTGAGCTGTTGCATTGTAAAATTCTGCTGGAATTCTGGTGGTGCTGACAGAAATGCATCACTTTTTAGTTCATGTCCATCACACAACTCTCAGTTAGAAAGGAGCTGGCAGCAGAATATTTGAGCTGTCGCAGCTTTGGAGTCAATCTCTTAACTCTGCACCTCTGTTGGGTCTGGATTTCAGTTCATCCCAAAGCATGACCTGGAGAGCAATAGCGTTTATTTTCCCACAAGATCAAAAATCATGCCTTTTGTTTTCTCTGCAGCCAGAATTGTTCAAATCCAGGTGATCTCAGATATTTTCCCTTCTTGCCATCCCTGTGGCAAACACCCTGGGGACTGCCATGCTTCTCCCAGGCAGATTCACCAGGGGATTCTGTGCAAGTGCCCTGAATTAAAGCCTTTCTCTGTGCTGCTGTGGGAGGGCTGGAGATTCCTCCCAGCCACCTGCCTTCCCTGGAGCCTTATGGAGGCTTTCAGAAAATGCAGGCTGGGATGTTGTGTCTCTCCTGCCTTTCTCTGTTTCTCCTAAACATGTGCAATGTTTGCTGGAGTGATGTAGCACAATGTTTTGAAGACTGTATATTATCCCATATTTTCTCCAGAGGTTTACAGCCTTGTTTTGGGAGCCTGTGAGTGCTTCAAGATTGAAGTTTAATCAAGATTGAGGTTTGCTGTTGCTTCATTTCTCCTGTGACTGGGATGAGCACATTTTACTGATTACGTGACATGACAGATTACTGATATCAGGGAAACTGGTGTGGGCTTTTGTTTTGACTATTTTCTTTCTCTCTGCTGGGAATTTATTCTGGGGAGCACTCACAGAGAACACAGTGCAAATGTTTTAATCACTGCTGTGCTACTTTAGATGTTACTGTCTGCTCTCTGAGCAATCACTTTTACTGTAGTGTCGTTACAAAGCATATTGTACACTGAGTATTCCTCCATCCTATTTCCAGGTAGTTTATTCTAACACTTGTTACACTGTCTGTTTCTCTTTAATAAACATCCTGGGTCTGTGTGTTCCTTTAGGAAGTGATCACAAACGAACACGTGGTGGCCATGATGAAAGCAGCCATCAGTGAGACAGAAGATATTCCTTTGTTTGTGAGTAAAAAGCTTGCTCAGTTTGTTTTGTCAGTTGTTCCAAATGCATGAGGCCTTCCCCACTCTGCCTTCCTGGGCCATCAGGGGATGTGGGGAGAAGAGATGGAATAAATAGGTAATTTACCTATTGTAATAATTGGGTTTCATTATCAGATTTGCCACCTGGATGAAGTGAGTAGTGTCTGAGTGTAAATTGTGGAACAGAAATATGAGGAGTTATTTTGGAGGTCACTGTGGTGATGTCTGAAAGGGAATGAATTCAAAGGTAGTGAATTTAAAGGCAATGAATTTTAAAAAAGAGAAAAGTTTCATAGTAAAGAGTTGCTGGGGACAAGTCTGTAGGTAAGGAAATGACTGAATTAGTTGCTGTTGTCTTGTTTTAAACTCTCAGGAGCCCAAAATGACTCGTTCCAAACTGAAGGAAGTTGTGGAGAAAGGAGGGGTAAGTAAATCATCCGCTCTTCCTGTTGCACCTTCCCCTTGCCCGAGGGGCAGCTCCAACTTCTGCTCTCCGTGACAGTGACAGGACCCCAGGGAACGGCTGGAGCTGTGTCAGGGAGGGGCAGGTTGGAGATCAGGAAAGGTTCTTCCCCCAGAGGGTGCTGGGCACTGCCCAGGCTCCCCAGGGAATGGGCACAGCCCCAAGGCTGCCAGAGCTCCAGGAGCCTTTGGACAGCGCTGCCAGGGATGCCCAGGGTGGGATTATTGGGGTGTCTGTGCAGGGTTGGACTCATGATCCTTGTCCCTTCCAGCTCAGCCTGTCCTGTTATTCTGTGAGTGGTTTTGGTTGTGGGACCTTATAAGAGAAGTGTAAAGCTTTTGTGTGGTTGAGTCTTGAAATGAAGAAAATCAGTTAAGACAGAATTAAAAAAAGGATCCATTTGAGCTGAGCAGCACAGAGCCAGGTCAGGGTTGGGAAGGGCAGAAGGGCAGTGAAATTCCAGTGTCCATTGTCCTGAAGTTGCTTCCTGGAGATCCCATGGGAGGTTTGAAGGCTTTGTTTGAGCTCTGTTGTTGCTTGGCCACTGTGGAGATCAAGGTCAGCAGCTCAGGTGCTCCTTAGGTCGATGGGGTCCACCCTGCCTGTGTGACACAGCCCAAGTGTTTTTGCTGTCCCCAGGTGATTCCAACGTGGAATATTTCTCCAATTAAGAAGGCACACGAGATGAAGGTGAGTGAATTGCTGCTGGGGAAGGGGACACCGTACTGGAGGCTTCCTGCTGAGGCAGAGATCTTTTGGAGGGATGGAGCAGACTCATGTGCTAAAACCATCTCTGAGCTGGTGTCTGCTCATGCAGCATTTCCATCATATAAATACTGAATCATTTGTGCCTGTTCTTGCACCTTTTCAAACCATTTCCTTTCTTTTGCCAATCTTTCAGTAATTTATTTCTTTGGTTTCTTCAGGGTTTCCTTTCTGAGCTTCGGGGTGTTTCCTCAGTTAGAAATATTTGCTCTGGCTCTGCACCCTTGGAGTGCAGCTCTTCCTCCTCCTGCTCACAGTGCTCACCCTCTTTCTCTTGTGTGCAGCCACCTCAGTTCGTGGACATTCCCCTGGAGGAAGATGATTCCTCTGATGAAGAATACCAGCCTGATGATGAAGAAGAGGATGAGACTGCAGAAGAGGTAAATGCAGCTTGTGCAAAGGTCTGTGTGCTCAGCACAGAGCTCTGTGTGTCTGAGGCAGGAGAACACTCTTTATTTTAACACATGGACACTTGTAAATCGTCTTGGACTTTCCAGTAATCATTCTTCAGTGCTTTACTATTCATTTGGCTGAAACAGAGTCTTTGAAATGTTATTTGGAGCAGTTATTGATTGTGGCTTGATGGTTTGAGGGCGTTCTGCATCTCTTGCCCTGCAGAGCTTGCTGGAGAGCGACGTGGAGAGCACAGCCTCTTCTCCTCGTGGAGCCAAGAGGTCCAGGACAAGGCGCTCCTCTGACGAGGAGGGAGGGACACTCTGTGAGGTAAAGCTGGAGGAAACAGTCATTGTTCCTAACTTATTAATCCAAACCCAAAAAACCAGATCAATTCCTGAAGCTGTGAGGGACATTCCAGGTGCCAAGTGGCTTTAGGGTCCCTCTGCCACGTTTCCTTGCAGGAAGGGCTGAGTCTAAAGTAAAGCTCTGGGAATGGAACCAGTTGTCAGGTCCTCAGATAATGATTATTTTTCTGATCATTTCTGAGGAGTGCAGGAGAGTGGCTTCCTGTGCTTGGCTTAGGAGCAGAAAATGAATTTGGTAAAAGCAGAAAGGTGTTTGTGTGAGGCAGTAGGAGGTGCAGTGTGGGCCAAGGATCAGCAAACAGGGATGAGAAAGCCCCTGGGGACTGACACTGGGATCAAAAAGAGCAATATTATATTGATATTTCCACATTCTACTCACTGTGAGTTTGTTTCTGGGAGGATTCTGCCACAATAATTGGTGTTCAGGTTTATCAGCTCTGGTAATGTTGAGACTGATACTCAAAACTTCCAAATGTCTCCTTTCCAGAAAATCTTCATATTTCTTTGCACTTTCTGAAAACCAAAATCAGTGTAATAGGAAAGATCTGTGTCCTTCTGTGAAGCATTTCTCCCTGAGAAGAGAATAGAGATTTACTCTATCCTTGGAAATTTCTGTTCTAAATAAAACCTTTTAACACAAAGGCCTTTTTAATTAGATGGAGAAGGTCTCTACACCTGTCGTTAGACACATTAGTGCTGAAGTGGTTCCCATGGGACCCCCACCACCTCCCAAACCCAAGCAAAGCAAAGACAGCACCTTCATGGAGAAGCTGCATGCAGTGGATGAAGAGCTGGCCTCGAGCCCTGTCTGCATGGACTCCTACCAGGTACAGTGCTGGGGTCTGTGGTAGAGGGGTTTGCTGCTTAAAATTTGGTAAAGAGGGAACGTTCTGGGGCTTTCTGCTGTTCTCTGCTCCTCCTTTTACTGAATTCTGCTCTCCTTCTGTAACTTCAAGTAATAAATGGAGCTCTGAGCAGCCTGGGCTGGTGGAAGGTGTCCCTGCCTGTGGCAGGGGGTTGTAACCACACGATCTTTAAGGTCTCTTCCCATCCAAACCATTCCATGGGTCTTTGATTCTGTGAAATTGAAGCTCCATAGTGTGCAGGACATTCAGAGGCAGCTGTTAAAGTTGTTAGTGACACAGATTTTTAGCTTCTTTTAACGACATTGTTTATGCCCATAAGTCTCTCACTGCTGTTGTTTCAGCTGTTAAATGTAACTCTGTAACATTTACATAACTAATAAAAATAGTTTTCCTTTTGAAAATGATCCCTGTTGGCTTAGTTATGTTTTGCAGGCACAATTTTTACTGTTAACAGCTGAGGAATTTGGTTCTCAAGAGGCCCAGTGTCCCATTTTAATAAGGGGAAAAGCTTTAGTGCTCTGTGTTCCTGAGCAAGGCTGAGGTGAAGAGGCAGTGCTGGGCTGCTGCTCCAGGTTGATGTCAGGGAGCGAAGAGTGAAACATAAGTGAAAGAATTAAATATTGCAAGTGGAAATTGCTTCCTTGGTGGCAGATAAGAGTCGATAAATGAGCAAAAACATGTATATTTATAAAGAACAGCAGCTTAACAGGGAGAGTAGAGCTCAGCTTGCTCAGCCTACGAAAGTGAACGATTCTCTGCGGCGGGAATCGAATATTTTTGGGGCTGGACTTGTTTGGCTGGGCTGAAAATCCCAGGAAGGCCTTGTCTGTCCCTGCAGCCCCTGGAGGACAGCCTGATCGCCTTCAGGACACGCTCCAAGAGGCCTCTGAAGGACGTTCCCCTGGGGCAGCTGGAGGCCGAGCTGCGCGCGCCGGACATCACCCCCGACATGTACGACCCCAACACGGCCGACGACGAGGAGTGGAAGAAGTGGCTCGGGGGGCTCATGAACGACGACGTGGAGAATGAAGGTACCTGGCAGAGGGGGAGCTGGGGGGGTCTCTGGGATTGGGGGGGTTCTGTGGTTTAACCAGGCCAGCTGCTGGTGCTGCACCTGGGAGGTCGATGCAGGCCGGGGATGAGCGGATGGAGCAGTCCTGGGAGAAGGATTTGGGAGGCTGGACGTTGTGGTAGCACAGACTCTTTNGAACATGGGGAGAGACTGTTTCCAAGGGCCTGGAGTGACATGATGAGGGAGAATGGCTTCACACTGCCAGAGAGGAGGTTTAGATGAGGTATTTGGAAGAAATTGTTCCCTGTGAGGGTGCTGAGGCCCTGGCACAGGGTGCCCAGAGAGGCTGTGGCTGCCTCTGGATCTCTGGAAGTGTCCAAGGCCAGGTTGGACAGGGCTTGGAGCAGCCTGGGACAGTGGAAGGTGTCCCTGCCATGACAGGGGGTGTAACTAGGTGATTATTAAGGTTCCTTCCCACCCAAACCATGCCATGATTCTATACTTGAAAGCCTCAAGCTTTGTTTTTTATTTACACATGATATTCTTGTGTGCAACCATTAATTTGTTTAATCCCATGCGTGAGTCTTGCAGTCAGCTTTCCTCATCTTCCCCGTGGACCTTTGTGAGAGTTTTTAAACTTCAGGTGTCTCACTGGTAAATATTTACTCACCAGCACACAGGAACTGGCAGCCACAAAGGGATGTGGGGGATTTAACCCCTGGTGCTGGGTCCTGGTGCTCACCATTGATCCACTGAATCCCATTTTGTTGTGCTCCTTAATTGGGGCACTTTTTTTGGTAGAAGCAGCTCTTTTCTCTTTGAGAAGAAACAGGAACAAGCTCTGGGGCCTGGCTTCCTTTTTTCCTGTCTTTACTGGTTGCTTACAGTAGTGCAAATTGAATATAAAACAGAAACTGAAATGAAACTACTTCACTCTTTCTAAATTTAGCTGAAACTCAGATCCCAGAGAATCAAGCCAGCTTTTTAGAATGGGAGTGGCTGTAGGTCAGGGTCCTGACAGCTCAGTTTGAAAGGAGGGTGGGTTTGATATTGGTTCCATAAAAGAAATACAGTTGATTTTTAGCAGCAATTTCCAGCCCTCTTTGTGCCAGGTCAGGCAGTGAACAAAGAGCTCCTGGCAACTGCTTGGTCCTAGGGTAATAACAGTTCAACACCTGCTTCTTCTTAGATGAAGCAGACGATGATGATGACCCTGAGTACAACTTCCTGGAAGATCTGGATGAGCCAGACACAGAGGACTTCAGGAACGACCGTGCTGTGAGAATCACGAGTAAGTTCCCCAGGAATTTCCCCTCATTTCTTGTTGGGAGTGGTAATTCATTGGGAAAAGTGTTTTGTTGCAAGGATTTTTGCAGTGTAGGGTAATTAAATCGAGATCTGCATGCTGGCTTGAGCAGCTTTTGGCTCTCTGGGAGTGCATGGAAGGGTGTGGGCAGAGCTGCTGTGCTCAGTTGCAGCACAGCCTGGAGAACAATATTTAAGTGATAATTCAACCTGGAATTAGGTTCTGAAAGCTTCAGGCAGTTCAGACTTGAGTGCTTGCCTTGTGATTGAATGTAATTAAATTTTCTCTAAGTCCTCACAGTCTTCAAGTTAGTTTTATAAACATAACACTTCCCATCTTTGCAACAAGCCACACTTGCTTCAGGTCTTATTACAGATTAACATAACTTTAATCATGAAAATGAATTTTTATATGATATTTTTGAATCCAGACAATCTCAGCTCAAGTTTTTTTGGGCCCACCCAGCATTAAAAAGGGAGTTACCAGGGGCCTTTCCTTTTTGGTCCTCTGGAAGAGGAGGGTTTCCCTTTGTGAGAGGAATTCCTGAAGTGAGTTGGTATTATGACAGGATTGCTGAGTGTTTCTTGGAAGAGGAATCTTTATAATTCTTTTTAATTTTACTTGCAGAAAAGGAAGTGAATGAGCTGATGGAGGAGCTGTTTGAGACAGTAAGTGATGAACTGAGTGTGGCACTGAAGAACAGAGCTGTCAGATGTGACATGGGATCTGAAGGGGTGGCTCTGGAAACGCTCAGGGCTGGGCGTGTGCCAAGGGCTCTGCCATAACTGGGTCGTTTTTAGCCTTGGGAAGGAATGTCTGCAGGGAAGTGAAGGTCTGCAGGGATTTCCTGAGGTGAAGGTCTGCAGGGATTTCCTGAGGTGAAGGTCTCTAGGAATTCTCTGGGGTGAATGTCTGTAGGGATTTCCTGAGGTGAATGTCTGTAGGGATTTCCTGAGGTGAAGGTCTCTAGGAATTCTCTGAGGTGAAGGTCTGCAGGAATTTCCTCAAGTGAGGGTCTGTAGGGATCTCTTTAAGTCGGGGTCTGCAGGAATTTCCTGAGGTGAAGGTCTGCAGGAATTTTCTCAGGTGAATGTAGGGATTTCCTGAGCTGAACATCTGTAGGAATTTTATGAGGTGAATGTCTGCAGGGATTTCCTCAAGTGAAGGTCTGTAGGGATTTCCTCAAGTCAGGGTCTGCAGGGATTTCCTGAGGTGAATGTCTGCAGGAATTTTCTGAGTTGAATGTAGGGATTTCCTGCAGTGAAGGTCTGTAGGGATTTCCTGAGGTGAATGTCTGCAGGAATTTTCTGAGTTGAATGTCTGTGCTGACAGGATCATCATGAACCTAATTAGCCAAAGGTAAATGTACTCCTTGAGCTTTCTCCTCCTGACTTGCTCCATGTTTGCTGCCAGTTCCAGGATGAGATGGGCTTCTCCAACATGGAAGATGAAGGGCCAGAAGATGAAGATGCTGTTACAGAGTCTCGGCCGAATTTTAACACCCCACAGGCCCTCAGGTAGGAGCATTTGTTTATGGGCCTGATCTCTTCTGAGAAAAAGCCTCTGGCTACCTGTGGCAGTCACCAAAGAGAGAGATTGTCTTCTTGGCAGCTCAGGCCACTGTTCTGAAAGCTCTGAGTTATTTTTATTCGTGGCATTGGGCAATTAAACTGATCCTTTTTTTTTTCTGTTTGCCACCATGGACTTTACTGATTGTGATGCACCTGAAAATGAAAAACAATTTAAAAAGTGACAGAAAGAGCAAGAGTGCCTGCACTGAGGTTGGTGCTTATCTCAGCTGGAAACAGCCAAGGCCTTTCAGAATGTGCCCCAACAAGGCACAATCTGCTGTGGAGAATTCTGTTCCTGCTTCTTCGACCTCTGTGCTGCAATCATGGAATGGTTTGGGTTGGAAAGGACCTTAAAGCTCATCTTATTCCACCCCCTGCCATGGTAGGGACATTTCCCACTATCCCAGGTTGCTCCAAGCTCTGTCCATCCTGGCCTTGGACACTGCCAGGGATCCAGGGCAGCCACAGCTTCTCTGGGCACCCTGTGCCAGGGCCTCCCCACCCTCACAGGGAACAATTCCTTCCCAAAATCTAATCTAAATCTCCCCTCTTCTAATTAAAACCATTCCCGTGTCCCCTCACGGTCTGTCCATGTAAAATTGTCACTGGCACTGCTCAGTGGAGCAGGAGGTGGCACACATGGGGTGGGCAGAGACCCTGGGTCTGCTGTGTGTGGGACCAAAGCTCTGCAGGGCCTGTGCAAAGGTTGTCCCAGCCTCAGGGACAGCCACTCTCCACTCCTGTGCTCTGCACTGTGCTGCTGGCTGTGGTGATCCAACATCACTGCAGAAAAATAATAATTTTCTTTCCCTTTTTATTGCTGAGGGGAGGGCAAAGCTCCTTTGCTGCCCTGACAGTGTTGTGATGGCAAGAGGAACTCGAGGAGCTGTTTCATCCAAGTGTGTCTCCTTCTCTTTTAATTAAATACCTTGGGTGTGTGTTGGCCTTGTCCAAGGAGGATGAGTGCCTGGGATAGCTGAGGCCTAGGAATGAGATGTCTGTGAAGTTTGGGCATTGGCTTGTGGTGGTTTTTGATTTATACATAACAGCACCTTGGAAAGGGACTAAAGCAGCTCCATCCCTGGGAGAGTCCAAGGCCAGGCTGGGCAAGGCTTGGAGCACCCTGGGATGGTGGAAGGTGTCCCTGCCCATCAGGGGCAGGGGGTGGAATGATGGAATCAGCTGATCTTTAAGGTCCCTCCAAGCCAAACCATTCCACGATTCTGTGATTTCTCTCTAGGTGGTAATTCCACTGTATTTAAGCAGCTCCAGGCTCTGGCTGGAGAGGAGCTGCAGGATGAGTGGGGTCTCCTTGTTTATGGGGCAGAGCAGCTCAAGATCAAGCTGTGTCTGTTTGGGAAAGGAGCTAAAATGAAGGCTGGAGTTTCTGGATGCTCTCTCTGGGCTGAGCAGTGCCAGAGGGGAGTGCAGCAGCTCTAAAACCAGCTACAAACTGAAAGCCAGGCAGCTTTGTGCTCTCATTTGTATGCGTTTGGCTTTGATAATGGGTGATTTTATTAGTTTTTCTTTGCTGGGGACTTGTCCCAGTTGTTTCTGTCTTGGTTTTATCTGTATACAGGATCCTTAAAGGCAGGAATATCTATTTGCTGGATTTATTGTTGTTTTTATGATACCTTGCATTAGGGGCATCATGGAACAGCTCTGTAACTGACCTCAGGCCTGTTGCAGAAGGGAAGCTGATAACCAGCAGAAATCAGGATATTCACAGGTGTAGCTAAAAGAAATAAAATGGGAAAATGAATAAAGCTGGAACTGTTTTTGAAAGGATGGTGACATGTGCATCCTCTTTTCTGTTACTGGAGTAGCTCTTACTGCAGGATCTCTGGAAGAGTTCTCAGCATAAGGCTGGGTAATAATTAATTAATTTTTAAAATAAAGTAACAAGATTGGAGGCAGTGTGGGGTCTTTCTGGAGTCCTTCCAGGTGATGAAGTGCCACTGATAAAACCTTGGGTTCAGCCCTTGCTGATGGTAGAAATTAAATAGGACTGGGTGATGTATTTTGGGTTGGTTTGGATCCTGAGTGCTGGGGAGAGGATCCGAGCACGTGAGTGGAGCACAGACGGTTGGGAATGGTGGAAAAGGCTTTTAAGTGTCCCTGGAATAAACAGTTGAAGCATTGTATCCCAAAGCTGCAGCAGTGCTGGGGTGCACTAAAAGACTTTTATGTGGAAATAACTCAGGTTTTTCAAGCTGAAGTTACTGCTGAGTAGCACAGGGATGGCCATCCCTGAGCTGTGCAAAGCAGGTACAGAGTAAAATACTCTAAATAAACACGAATCATTGTTAAATCACACATTTATTACGTTTGGCTCTGTCTGGGTTCAAACAGGTTTGAGGAGCCTCTGGCCAATCTGCTGAACGAGCAGCACCGGACGGTGAAGGAACAGCTGGAGCAGCTGAGAATGAAAAAGTCCTCGATGAAAGCAACCCAAGAGACTGAAAAATCAAAACCCCCCAATGAGAAGCCCCTCCAGAGCCTTGTTCTGGACAGTGCACAAAGGAGGAGGCTCCAGCAGCAGATGCAGCAGGTAATCAATGTCATTTATGGTCTGATCTGAGGAGTGTTTGCTGTGCACAGAGAGGGGCAGGGGAAGCCAAGGGCACAGCAGGGCTTTGCTTCCTCCAAGGAATTAATTGGCAAAGCTCTGTGTGAATTGGAGCTTTATTAGGTGATATTCACATGCCTGATTTCACATGGAAAGGGAATTGGGATTGGGTGAAGTAGAGCTCATTTCTTGGCATCTGTGCTCATGTGAGATGTTGCCTTGGCTGGCTGGGTTCTGTCAAAATCCTGTTTTCATCAACTTCTTTATTGCTGTCTAAGAATATTGTTCTTGATCTAGTTTGGATTCTTTTTCCTTCCTCCTGCCACCACACAAAACTGAGTAGAAATTCAGGAATGGGCAGTTCTGAGAGCTGAAATGATTGTTGCTAAAAAAATAGTTATGTATTTATGTAGGAAAAAAAATCCTTTCTGTGTTGGTCGTTATGAGACTTTGGCACAAAAGCTGGGAAACTGCCCAAAGATGATGTGTTCAAAATTTGTGTAATAAACTTCTGCCAGTGGATGTTAAAGTTTCCCCTCAGTTTTCTATTGCTTGCAAGATTTTTTTGCAGTCAGAGATTTTTTGGGGTGCTCAGGAGATATTTCTTGTGCCTCTGGACTTGTGCTTTCCAGTTTCTTGGATTTCTGATCAACTGAAAAAAACCCAATTTGTCTGATTTTATTCCTCAAGCATGTTCAGCTCCTGACTCAAATCCATCTCCTGGCAAGCTTCAACCCTGCTCTGAGTTCAGAGGCCAGCACCACTCAGATGTTTTTGGTAAGAAATGCCTGGAATCAGAGCTCCATGAATTCAAAGGATTGCTGGTCCCTGGGCATAATTAAAGAGATTAATTTATTTCATTGATCCCATTAAACTGAGAACTGATGTTCTGGAAAGGGTGGGAATTAAAAAAAAAATAAGAATAATGGAATTCCAGAATGGTTTGAGTGGGCAGGGACCTTAAAGATCACTCAGTGCCCCCCCCTGCCATGGCAGGGACACCTTCCACTGCCCCAGGCTGCTCCAAGCCCTGTCCAGCCTGGCCTTGGACACTTCCAGGGATCCAGGGGAATCCACAATTCTCTGGCCACCCTGTGCCAGGACCTCCCCACCCTCACAGTGAATCCTCAATCCCTGCATTTGCAATGCCCAAAATGAAGAATTTGAGGCTGGTTTTTTTGCATTATGTGTGTTTGTTCTCCACCTTGCACTCGGGGGCCTCTCTCTGACCTGTTTCTGTGCCTGCCTTTGCAGAGCGAGCTCGGGAGCTTTGCCCGCAGCTCCACCCTGCTCCGGGTGCCCCTCAACCCCAAGTTCCAGACCATGTTCCAGCCCTGTAACCTGCAGGGGGCCCTGCAGCTCATCGAGGACTTCCATGCCCAGGTCCCAGTGGACTGGAGCCCTCGGAAAGCTGTGAAAGTGAAGAAGAATGGTGAGTGAGGGCACAGGGTGGGGAGAGCACTGGCAGGGAGAGTTATTCCATGTGGTAAGGGAGATTCCCAGCTTGACCCTCCTGGAGCAGCTCTGGGGTCCCTCAGACTGTCACTGCTGGGACTGAGGCCCCTTCACAGTGACCCTGCTGGACCCTCCCACGCTCCCAGCTGGTCCCAGTCACACCAGTTCCCTTCCAGCTCAGCCCCAGGCTCTGGGTCCTTCCAGCCCTTGGATGGTGGAGCAGCCACACAGAACAGCTCCAGCTGCTGCCCCCGGGGAGGGACCCCAGCAAAGCCCCCCCTGGGCTCGTGTCCCCTCCCCTCTGAGCTCCTGGGGGACTCAGAGTGGCCCCTTGGCCTTGGTCTTTGCCTTACTACAGGGCAAAAGAAAAGATGGAAGGGGAAAAAAAAAATTTACCTTTTGCTGATGCAAACTTAGGGGGAAAAACGAGGAAATCTGCAAATTCCAAGAACAGGAAGAAAGTCTCTTTTTGCAGAGAAAGGAGTAAAAGAAACAGAGTTCTCAAGAAGTGAGTTGTGAGAAACATTCATCCCCATACACAGCTGTCCTTTCCTGTTCCTTCTTTTCACAGCAAATGAATTCTCATGTTTGCCAAAGCAAGTGGCCTGGATTTTGGCAACGAGGAAAGTCTTTATGTACCCAGAGTTGCTGCCGATTTGTTCCTTGAGAGCAAACCCTCCCCGGGACAAGATCCTCTTCACCAAGGCAGAGGACAAGTAGGTGCTTCAATTTTTATAGAAAATGTGTGGAAATGGCCTTTGTTCAGGAGAATTTCTGGGGTGCAGTCCTTGGGGAGAACTGTGCCACTGCTCCCAGCAGCTCCCTGAGAGGTTTCTTATCTCCTCCCCTCCCTCTTTCCCCGCTCAGCCTGTTGGCTTTAGGGCTGAAACATTTCGAAGGGACGGAGTTTCCGAAGCCTTTGATCAGCAAATACCTCCTGCCCACCAAAACTGCCCATCAGCTGACAGTGAGGATCAAGAACCTCAACATGAACCGAGCCCCCGACAACATCATCAGGGTAAGGGCCACGTCCTGGGGTTTGTTCCAGCAGGGCAGAGCTGCTCCGTGTTCCAAGGGCCTCTTGGTGCTGACACTTGCTTAAAATAAAATTTTCCTTAAAATAAAATGTCATCCTTTTGTTAGCAGTGAGGATTTATCCCTTTATTTACCTTAGCCCCTGGACTTGGCAAGTACTTAAATTACTGGTTTGACTCTATAGAGCCCAGACAGGCCTGGTACCACTCAGTAATCCCGACAAAAGTTCATACAAATAAGCTTTTGAGTAGCAAAACTTAAAGAAAAGTGCTGTCTGCAGCCAGCTGGGCAATAATCCTGTCCCATGAGCTGCTGAAGAGAGTGAGAACCAAAAACACATCAAACAACACCTGCACACGTGCCTGAACCTCTGTGAGAGCAGCCAGGCTGGCAGTGAGCTCCTGTTCAGCCTGGGTTATTAATTTTTAGCATTTCTGTGGGTAGAACCTTAGGAAAGAATTGCTTTATCCACATGAACACTCTGACAGAGCACAGTCCTGCTCCACACCAGCAGTGACCTGACCACAGTCACCTCGTGTGGCCTCTCCTGTCCCCACAGTACTACAAGAAGACAAAGCAGCTGCCTGTGCTGGTGAAGTGCTGTGAGGAAATCCAGCCCCACGAGTGGAAGCCGCCCATGGAGAGGGAGGAGCATCGCCTGCCCTTCTGGTTGAAGGTATTTCCTGCTGCTCTGCACCCAGGGCTGGGGGGGGAGCTGTTGTTTGCTTCGTTTCTTGTGGGTTTTACTTGGGTTTCACGTGGATTTCCCTTGTGGGCTTTTTCTTGGAGGCACGGAGACCGTGCCTGTCAGTCAGTCAGTCAGGGAGGACTGTGCCCGAGGGAAGAATTGGACTCAGAGGCCACAAAATCCAGTTCTGTTGGTCACCCCCTGTTACACAGGGAAGTTTCCTTCCCACAAAATCTTGTTTTTACTAAAGCAGCCTTTATAAAGCAGTTCAGTCTTGTTTTTCTCAAGATCTCAGAGTTTCCTAAAGGCTTTGCAGTGCAACTCATGGATTTAAAGTACTGTTAAGTAATATGCAGTAGGATAAAGTAAATAAAACCCCCTTGTAGAAGCAGGTTCCTGTCTGTTGCCTTCTGTGGTGCTGTGAGAAGGTGGGAATACAGGAACAGCCTATAAATTATAAATTCCAATCAATTCTTGCTCCCTTCAGGCAAGCTTGCCCTCCATCCAGGGGAAGCTGAAGCAGCTGGCAGAAGATGCCAAGGAGACACCGGGTTCACCTGCTGCAGAATCTGTCCTTTTGGGGACAGAAAAGGAAACTTCAGACACTCAGTGTGATGACAAATACCCTCTGCTGATGCCCAAGGGGCTCGTGCTGACCCTGAAGCCTTTGGCCAACCGGTTCTCCTGGAGGGCCTGGAGGAGGCAGAGGTCATCGTCTCTGAAGCCAGTCCTGATCTGCCCCAGCCTCTGTCTGCAGCCCAGCTCCAGCCCTGTGAACATCCAGAAAACGGTGAAGTTGTCCCAGTCAGAGGCTCCCCCAAGCAAAGTCCTGGTCCAGGTCCCTCGGCCCATCCAGCCGGCGCCGGCCGTGCCGGGGGTGCAGCCCCTGAGCGTTCCAGCCGTGGTGGGAGGTGGGGACGGCTTGGAATTCCAGAACGTGCTTCCCACTGCCCACCCAGACTCCAGACAAGCTTGCCCAGCTGCTGCACCACCGGCTCTGGTGTCCTCAGAGCCGGTGACTTTGCAGCCCAAGCTGATGCTGCCGGCTTTGGGCGGGACGAAAACGCGCAAACCCTGCGTGCGGAAGGGCTACCAGAGGAGAAGAGGGACGAAATCTGCCCCGCTGATAAAACCTTCCCCTCTGATCCAGCCCTCCCCTGTCATCCTGACTGTCCCTGCCACCACAGTGAAGGTGGTTAACATAGGCAATGGCTGCAACATGATCCAGCCCCTCAACACGGCAGTGGGCCGAGGCACTCAGGCCATTCCGGTCACAACCTTGCTGGTGAATCCATCCCCGTTCCCATGCCCGTTAAATCAGCCCCTGGTGACCTCTTCCATCCCGTCACTGATTGTCTCTCCCAACCCTGTTGGTCTGTCTGCGCCTCCTGTGGGTGAAGGTGAGGAGCAGCTGACCCTGGTCCCCGCTCCCGGTGCCTTTCCCAAGGCGGAGCCCAAGGCGGAGCCCCCCGAGCTCTTCGTTCCCTGCTCCGCCGTCTCCCCCAAGGAGGAGCGTGGCACAAATCCTGCCCCTTCCCACGAGGGCAGTCAGGACAAGGGCAACAAGAGCGACTGCTGCAGCTGGGCAGCGGGAGAGGGAGATGGCAACACCTCAGAGCCGTTGCCCGTGGATGTCTTGCCTCGCTTAGAAGATCCTGATGAGATGGTGAAAATCGAGTCTGAAGATTCAGGTGATGCTCCCAAAGAAGCCAACCCTGCACAGAGAAAGGATCTTTTGTGTGCTGAAGCAAAGGAGGAGTTCATGCTGGGCCTTGGCCAGGAGCTGAACATGGAGGCTGTGTGTTCCTGTGAGGATGAGCCCAAGAAGGAGCACGTTCCCTGCGAGGACAAGGGAGAGGAGGAACGCCGGGCTCTGCCGTCCCCTGCCCGGGGGGAGCAGCAGGGGGATGCAGGGGGGGCTGCTGGGCCAGCAGCGAGCAGTGACTCCCCAAAGAACCTCCCTTACCCAGCAGAGGGGGAGGCAGAGTTCAGCAGCCCCCCAGGAAGACCCGAGGACTCGTCCAGCATCGATGGTCAGTCCGTGGGGACACCGGCCGGCCCCGAGGCTGGAGGAGAGAAGGAAGGGCAAGAAGAAGAAGAAGAAGATGACTTTGATGATTTTACACAAGATGAGGATGAGGAAATGTCATCAGCCTCAGAAGAGTCGATTCTGTCAGTGCCAGAACTGCAGGTAAAGACCAAGAAAGCTTTAAAACACTTTGGGGCAGCTGTGGGTGTCCTGAAACACCCTGTGGAGTCAGGGGAGAAGGAACTGGGAATGTCCCTGGGAAGATGGGCTGATAACTCTGTGACAGCCTGGCACTGTGCTGGTCACAGAGAAATTGGACCCTGTGTTTTCCTGAGCAGGTTTTGAGCCCAGGCTGAGGGAATATATTGCAAATATGCAGATTTAAACTCTGCTGAGCTGCAAGGACTCCTCAATGAGGATGCTCTCTATGAAGTACTTTAGGTAAAAATTACTTTCCAGGTCATAATTCCAGCCAGGCTTTAAGAGCTAAGATGATCATTAAGGAATCATTAAGGAATTCCTTCTAACTTAAGGCTTAATCTGCTGAATGGCAGATGCTGAAATTTAATTTTGCATGGTACAATTTTAGGCAGCTCTGGAGGGGTTTGAATTCTGTTCCTTAACAGAGTCCTTTAGCTGGGCAGGTGCTGATGTGTGAAATTGGCTGTTGGAGTCACGGTGCAGTGAGGGAATTGCTGAATGATATTAAACCAAACAATAAAATAAAGCAATGTGATTTATTTTGTTATTAATTGCTTTCTAAGGAGACAATGGAAAAACTTACTTGGCTTGCAACAGAGAGACGTTTAAGCCAAGAAGGAGATTCTGAAGAAGAGAATTCCCAGGAAGAAAACTCTGAGCCTGAGGAAGAGGAGGAGGAGGAAGGAGAAGGAATAGAGAGTTTACAGAAAGATGATGAAATATGTGGAGATACATCAGAGGAGCCTAAATCTGCCTTCACGATGGCCAAGGCAGCTTCCCCACAGGTGGAAGCCCACAGGATGCCAGCAGGTGAGTGCTGTGGGGTTTTTTGGATGCCAGCACGTGAGTGCTGTGGGGTTTTTTGGATGCCAGCAGGTGAATTCTTTGGAGTTTTTTTGGACCCAGGGTATGGGGAAGTAGAGCTGCTCTCTGCAGGGAAAACAAACCAGTGGGGATCCTGTCTGGGTTTAATTTCACTGATGGATCTCAGCCAAAAGTGGTGCTTTCCAGCTGGAAATACAACTTTGGGACCCAGTCACAGCTCTGTAAAAACAGTCTCTTGCATGTGAGCCATTTAGTGCCTCAAAAATCTGCAGGCAGATTTCTGGTTTGGGCCAGCTAATACCTGTACAAGAACAATATTAAATAGTCAGATCTTTGCTAAGTTGAATTTTATCTGACAAGATCGTGGTGGAGAAAAGGAAATGAAACAAAGTCCAGCAAATGGTGAATGAACTTGAGCAGGGAACTTTGAGGAGGGGACCTCAGCCTGTTAGATCAATAGATTCCTAATCCTAAAGCCACAGAAATCTGCATGTAGCCCCTCTTAGTTCCCTATTTCATTCCCTGCTGTGTGATTTTTAACTATTTAACAGTGTAAATAATCAGCTAAAAGGATGATCTGCAGAGTTTTCAGCCAGCTCTGGTGCTCAGGTTGTGTCTGTTCCCCTCATGGCTGTTCTGCCCTGGTGTGCAGGGTTCTCTTAGTTCCAGGTAAAGCTGTGGCTGTATCCAGGGATTTTTCCTGGATACAGCCACAGGAAGGACACACAGAGGTTTCCTGGCAGATGCTGTGGGAGCAAACAGCCAGTTTGAGATGCTGGCCAGCCTGCCTCGTGGGAAGTGTATTTCTCCTGCACTTCCAGCGGGGCACAGACAGGACCTCATCTCTGCCTCTGTTGGAATCCTGCCCTGGCAGAGCCGTGGGGCACCTCTGCCACCAGCTGACCTTGTGCTCCTCCACAGGAGAGAACCTGAAAGCCCCTGGGAAGAGCAGGAGCTCCCACAGAACCAGGAACAAGCGGGGCCGGGCTCGTGCCAGCAAAGACACCTCCAAGCTGCTGCTGTTGTACGACGAGGACATCCTGGAGAGGGATCCCCTGAGGGAGCAGAAGGACCTGGCCTTTGCCCAGGCCTACCTGACCAGGGTGAGGCAGCCCAGGGACAGGAACAGCAGAGATTTGGGGTCCTCTGACACAGAACTGAGCCAGTTCTGACTGGGAGTACTGGTCTGGCTGGGGTGGAGTTTTTTCTTCCTACACCCCATGTGTGGTGCTTCACTTCCCAAACTGTCCTTGTCTTGAGGTGTGAATTTTCCTGCTTTTGCTGTTCCTCCTCCCTCCTCTGTCCTGAGCGGGGCAGCTGGAAGTGAAGGAGTCAGGGACTGGGGGTGCTCAGCTGCTGCTCTCTGTCCACAGCACCAGAACCTTCTGAGTTCCTGAACCTCACAGTCTGGATTGGGATCCCTTCCCTCGTGAGCAGCTTAGGTTTGTCTTTAAGGAAGAGACTTGGTTGCTTCAGTGAAATCGCAAGCACTGTGTAGATTCTGACTAGAGGAGATCAAAAATTACTAGATTAAAAGAATTCAGGGAGAAATTCCTCCCTGTGAGGGTGGGGAGGCCCTGGCACAGGCTGCCCAGAGAAGCTGTGGCTGCCCCTGGATCCCTGGCAGTGTCCAAGGCCAGGCTGGACAGGGCTTGGAGCAGCCTGGGGTAGGGGAAGGTGTCCCTGCCCATGTCAGGGGTTGGAATGAGCTGATCTTTAGGCTCCCTTCCAACACAAGATATTGTGTGGTTAATTTGTTTTCCTCCTGGATGTTACCAAGCCCTGTTGCTGCCCCCAGGTCCGTGAGACCCTGCAGCACGTCCCGGGGAAGTACGAAGACTTCCTGCGCGTCATCTACGAGTTCGAGATCAGCACAGACAAACGGACAGCTGTGGATCTCTACTCCACCCTGCAGAAACTCCTGCACGACTGGCCACAGCTGCTGACAGATTTTGCTGCCTTTCTTTTACCAGAGCAAGCTTTGGAGTGTGGACTGGTAGGTAGAGTGAAAGGAGGAGGCCAGATTTTAAGCACCCTGAATGCTTGTGGGAGTGAAAGGATAAAGAGTTCTTCCTAGGGCCAGAAAGGCAAACAGCTGGTAAATCTCTTGCTTGCCTTGCTGCTTTTATTAATCAGAATTGGAAAGTTTGGTGTCCTTTGTAAATCTCCTGCTCAGTGTGGCTGTGGAGGATCAGCTTCTCCTGCTTGCATCACGTCTGACTGCAGAGACAAGGTGCAGATACAGCAAACAGGGGTTCCCCCTTCTCCAAATCTGCCTTCCACTTTGTAGGACAGAGGGTTTCACCTGTTCCATTCTTTCTGGATTTCCCTCTCTTACGTGCAAACCCAAACTTTCTAGCTCATGTAAGTATTGATTGTACAAAGTGTTGTTTCTCTTCCTCTGCCTCTTCCCAGTTTTGCAAAGGGCA
Source organism: Aleadryas rufinucha (assembly GCA_013397815.1). Classification (NCBI taxonomy): domain Eukaryota; kingdom Metazoa; phylum Chordata; class Aves; order Passeriformes; genus Aleadryas; species Aleadryas rufinucha. Next base: position 44,334 of record VZTH01006046.1, read on the forward strand.
TCAATGGAAAACAAAGACCAAGACAGGAATTTTGTAGCTCATTTAAGTCAATTCAAGGTGCTTGGGAATATGTACTTGAACATGAGGGGGAATCTTTTTCTTTTGGCCAGTTTGAGGAGCAGCAAGCCTTTGAGAAGAGCCGCAAGTTCCTCAGGCAGCTGGAGATCTGCTTTGCTGAAAATCCTGCCCACCACCAAAAGATCATCAAAGTCCTGCAGAGCTGTGCAGACTGTCTGCCCCAGGAGATTGCAGAGGTAACCAGGATCCCCTTTTCTCCCAGTCTGAGTGCAGTCAGCCACCCTGACTCCCTGTCCCTGCCCTGCTCCTGGACACCACGGGATTTGCTGAGCACGTTCTCCCTTTTGGGGGTACAGCTCAAAGTCATGGAGTCACAGGATGATTTGGCTTGGGAAGGACCTTAAAGCCCATCTCATTCCACCTCCTGCTATGAGCAGGGACACCTTCCACTAGCCCAGGTTTCTCCAAGCCCCATCCAGCCTGGCCTTGGATTGGAGGGGAATTGGAGCTGCCTCTCCAAGAGGCCGCGCCGTCGATGCCCTGCGCGTTTCCTCTCTCCCACCTCCACCTTGCCTTTGTCACCCTGCAGTTGAGATTTTAGCTTAGTGCCATCTCCAGAGTCTGCCTGGAATTCTGGAGGAATACTTCCAGGCTGATTTGCTAGCTGGGTGTGGAATGATCTCAGAACATCCAGGAAGTTGTACCCACACGAGCAAACTCCCATATCAGAGCTGTAACGAGCTGTGATGCTCCACTTGCTCTGAGAATCCTTCAGAGGACAATGAGATTACATGGAATGAGACTCATTTTCTCTGGATTTTTCTCTTCCAGCTGAAGACCCAAATGTGGCAGCTGTTGAAGGGACATGACCACTTGCAGGATGAGTTCTCTGTTTTCTTCGATCACCTCCGGCCCTCTGCCAGCCGCATGGGAGATTTTGAGGAGATCAACTGGACGGAAGAGAAGGAATATGAGGTGGAGCAATCTTTTCCCTGAAACCAGGAATGATAAAAGCAGAGACAAGAAATGTGTTTGAACTGGAATAACTCAAATAGAGGGTGCAGTTCCAGGGAGAGGGAAGCAGTGGGGTGGGGGAGCTGCTGGTGGCCTGAAGCAAACTCTTCACATTTTTGAGCAGGATTTGTGTCTCTGGGGGCAAAGAAGATTTGGTCCCCTGAGAGCAGCTGTTGTGTGCTTGTTTTGCTGCAGTTTGATGGGTTTGAAGAGGTGTCTCTGCCAGATGTAGAGGAGGAGGATGAGCCACCCAAGATTCACGGAGCCGCCAGAAACAAGAAGCGGAAAGAGATGGGAGGCCAACACCACGACAAGGTGGGCCTGGGGCATCTCCCTGCTGTTTCTGACCTCTGAGCAGATGCATGGGGATAAATTGTCTGGTTGAGAGATGTGGCAACAGCCTGACAAAGGTGGAAGGAACGGGATTGGGACGTTTCTGTTGTGCTTTGCTTGCCGCCATCACTTCAGTTCTCTGCGGGTGTTGCAGCCCCCCGTGTCCCCCCTGTTCCCTGTGTGTCTGTCTGTCAGCTGGAGGATGTCTGTCAGCTGAGTATGTCTGTTTCCAGGAGGTCGAGTGGGTAGATGGGATGAAGGAATGTTCATGTTCCTGCCATGAAGGGAGTAGCGATCTCAAGCTAAAGAAAAGCAAAAGGAGGAGCTGCAGCCATTGTAGTAGTAAGGTTAGTGGAGAGGCCTGGAGTGCTCAGGGGGAAGTGGAGTCTGCCCAGTCTCCCTGGTGGGATGATCCTCGGGCCTCGTGTCTCCCAAATCATGGGGTGAGGAAGGAAATCAACCCAGAGGTGCCCAGTGGTGCCTCCCTGCCTGGAGCTCTGACCACACCTGCCCGGCCTTCTCCCATCTCTCTCCTCCTCACTTTCTACTGCCCCTCCTTGCTCTGCTAAATGATGTCATTTTTGATGTTCTTTGGGGTTAAGAATAAGTTTTTGGAGTGGAAGATGCTGCCATGGCCACTATGTGAAAAGACCCATGCCTGTTTTTAATAATAATAACAATAATCAGCTTTCTAAAGCAAACATAGTGCCAAAGTGAAGCCTTTGGCAGGACCAGGAATACCTGGGAAGCAAAGGCTGAGGTGTGGTTGGGATGGACAGACCACAGGTGTGTGATTGTGCCTCTGGGTTGCTTTGCAGGTGTGTGAAAGCAAGTTTTATAAAAATAAAGATTCTCAAGAGCTGCCTGCGAGCCTCGCTCAGCGAGAGTCGAGTCCCCAGCCAGAAGGGAAGGACCCTGGAATGTCTAAGGAACCTGCAGAAGAAATCCTGGAGAGCAGAGACGAGGGAGAGGATGTCCAGAGCAGAACAAAACCTGTCTCTAGGAAAGTGGACTCTGTGTCTTCAGGTGAGTGGAAGTTCTGTGCACAGCAGAGAGTGGAATCCTCTCCAGGCTGGCTCACAGATGAGCAGAGGTTCAGGACTTTCTCATGCACATTTATTGAGTATGAGAACTTCTAATCATCTTCTTTTCACTTTTTTTTCCCCTTGTTCCTCCACTCTGAATGCTCCAAACCTGTCGAGCATTCCCTTCAACAAAACCTTTCCTGCCTAGAGAATATCCTGCCCTTTTCACAATGATTGCTCCATTTAAGTTTCTCTTGCCAGGGTTCTGGCCCAGTCCCCAGTCCATGGTACTGGTTCTTTCCCAGTTGCCATTTTAGCTCAGCAGTTCAGAACCACCGTCTCCAATCTGCTTTTAAACAACCTCTGTGGTGCTTGTTTTACCTCCAGTCTGCTACAAACAAGGAGAAACACAATTATGGCAGGATAAACAACCCGAGGGAGATCTCTTCCTCCTCCTCCCTGGAGCCAGGGCTCAGCTCATGCTGCTGCTGGGGACAACACCCAGTTAAATACAGGAGTTTAACCGTGGTCTCGTGTCTGGGTTTGTGACCAGGGTGCCAAGAGCAGCAGTGGCTGTTTCACTGGAGAGTTTTGCTCTGGGCAATGCACTTTTTAAATCTTCATCACTTCACACAGCAGCTGGGTGTGGGGGTGAAGAAAATTGGCTGTAGATTGTCTTCTTTGAAGTACAGGGTGGGTAAAGTGCAGGTGGAATCACAAAGCTGCTCCCAGACTGTTCTCGTGTGCAGCATTAGGCTCTGTAAATAAAAATCTCTTTTAAAAAAAGTCAGGGAATGAAGCTCCAGGAGTTTTTCCTTTCAGCTTCTCTGACCTTGTTTGGGTTTCTTGTCAGGATCTCACCTGGAAGGAAGGGCGGCCTCCAGCAGAGCTGGATCTTGTGACAAAGCTGCCCCTGCTGATGCCCAGGTTCCAGAAGGAGGTGCCAGTGCAGGTGTGGATGCTGCCCAGGACAGGGACTCTGCTGCCACTGGCCCCAGATGGACACAGCTACAAAAAGCTGCTCTAAAACTACCTCAAGAAACCAAAGAATGCCCTTGCACCAAGGGACTGAACCAGCAGCCTGGAGGGGATGCAGAGGCTTCCCTGGGGCTGAGCAGGGACCTGCTGCTCTCTGCTGCAGCAAAAGGGTCCCCAGGACCTCGACCCTCCTGTGGACAGAGCCCGTGTCAGACTGAGGGGCTTCATTCTGCTTCAGCAGAGCAGCTCAGGGGCTCTGCTCTGGCTTCAAAAGGACGTGGTGGCAAAGAACTCGAGGGACCTTTGCCCCTGGAAGGAAAAGCTGAAGCAAAGCAGGGCTGGAGCCCAACGGGCAGCAAAGTGACTCTGGGTAAGAGCTGCAGCTCGGGGCCCCCCGCTCGCTGCAGCTTGGAGACAGAGGACAGAGGCTGCACTGGAGATGCTCCCAAGGGCAGGTCGAAGTCAAATGCAAACAACTGCTTCCAGGTGCACCAGCATCCTGAGCAGCTGGAGCCCAGAGCAGGCACAGCCTCCCCGGGGCACAGGGAGGAGGAGCAGCAGCAGCAGCGAGTGACAGAGGCCACCGTGTGTGCCAAGAACAGCAAAGTCAGCTCCACTGGGGAGAAGGTCGTGCTCTGGACCAGGTACTTCTGCCTGACCTCCTGCATCTCTCTGTGTTCACTGTCTGGCTCCAGCTCTCACTGGATCAGTTCTTTCCATTTTGTATCCCCATTTTCTGCCCCCTCCCTTTGAATGTTCCTCTGATAGCGGCCCAGCAGTTTGGCCCCGTGAGCAGCTCTGGCTGCTCCTGGCAGGGCTGTTCTTGGAGCACTTCAGGCTGGGAAAAAAACTGTTTTCTCCTTCAAAAAACTTAAAACCAGGCTGAAGGAGCTCTGCTTAGAGAGGGGTCCTGGGATTGGGATGGCAGGAGGAGCAAAGGAAGGAGCCTTGCTCAGGGATTGTTCTGAACTGGGAACAGGGCTGGGGGGGCTTGAAGTCTGTCACTGGTCTTGGGCTGCTTTCACAGTGGTTGGTTTTGCAGGGAGGCTGACAGAGTCATCCTCACCACCTGCCAGGAGAAGGGAGCCCACCTGGACACCTTCCACGCCATCTCTCAGAAACTGGGCAACAAAACAGCGAGCGAGGTGAGGGCTCGGTGTGGGAGAGCTCCTGCCTGCTCCAGGGAGTGGGAGAGGGGCTGGGAAGGAAGGGATGGTGGGGGGTGCTGCCGTATCAGTCTCCCAAACTTCAGTTTGATGAAAAATCTTCTCAGTTGCAAATAAAAAATCAAAACCAAACCAAACTCTGTTTTAGTGGTGCCAAAAATCCCGAGTGCCCTGGTCCTTCTGGCAGGGTTACCATTGGTATTTGAGCTGCACATCTGGTACTGGAGCTGTTTCAGTGGCTGCTGCTCAGGTCTTCAGCCTCCTGCTTCTGTACAAAGGATCTGCTTTTGTCTCTGAATCTTCCCAAACTGCCACATTTCACCTGGAGGATGTAACTGTTCTTCCAGAGAAAACAACCACCCAGTGCTCTTCTGTTTCTCCTCCTTTGTGACTGAATCTTGTGTGAAACGCCATTCAGGTGTTTGGTTTTTTGTTGTTACAAACACCCTGAACTCTGTAGTACAAAATTCCAGTTCTGTGACACCTCTTAGGTCACTTGTCACCCTGCATTTCCCTTGTTCTCCAGGTATCCCACAGGTTCAGGGAGCTGATGAGGCTGTTCCACACGTCCTGCGACGGGAGCTCTGAGGATGAGGAGGATGCCACCAGTACCAGCAACACAGACCAGCTGTCAGATAAAGATCTCCTGCTTTCTGAGGAAGAACCTGATGACTGAGGTGATAAACTACTGACTGCACCAGAAGAGGCTTTTTTTGCCAGTTTGCTGCTAGACAGGTGCTGTGGAAAAATGTTTGCACAGGTACTTGAGACAGCACCTTCCTCTTTTCTTATTCCATTTCCTGCTGCACTTCCAGCCTGTACCAAACCAAAGGCAGGAATTTAAGATGAGAACATTCTCCAGAACCTCCCTGGGGAGCTTCAGCAGTGAAATAACAGAGCTGAGGCTTGTGGACACCACCCTGGCCTCAGGGTGAAGGTTGGGCTCAGCAGCCTCTGACCAGGACCTGTAAATATTGTACCCTAAGATGTCAGTTCTCATGTGGAACAAACACATGACTTTTTTTAAGTTCTCCCCTTGTGCTGATTGTATGTGAGATAGTTAAAATCTGAACTCTGTATTTATTGTGTGGGTTTATTTGAACGGGCAGAGCGAATCCACTTTGCACAGTTGAAAAAAAACCCAACCAAAATACAAAAAATCAGCCCCCTCAAAAAAGCAGCTTTCCTCCTTTACAACTCAGCTGTGAGTAGCTGATGAACTCAGGCCACAAGTAAGAAGATTTTTGGTGAAATGAGAAGAAAGCAGCAGCTGGGCCATCTCCAAAACCATTCCCTTTATTCTGGGAGTGATCTTAAAGCCCCTCTCACTCCCACTACCCCCAGAAATAAAGGTGGGTTAGTCTGAGTCTCCTTCATCCTCCGATCCATCTGCTCCAAACCCCGTCTCATAGCACTGGGACAGAGTCTTTAGCTCCTCCAGGGCCTCCTGGAAGTCATCCTGCTCCACCCCAGCCGTGAAGAAGCTGCTGCAGCGCCGCACGTTCCGCGCCCGCAGGTCCCGGCACAGCCCCGAGAGCAGCGAGTGCAGGACGGGGGAGCTCTGCAGGGCTGCCAGCACCGGGATGCTCTCAACACCTGCAGGGTTAGAGGCACATCAGGGGTTAAATATCCACCAAAACCTCATTCCCTGCCCTGTCCCACTTCACAGGCAGCTGCCTTGCTTGAACTCGGCTGCTCCACACTCACAACTCGTGCCCTCAGACGCTCCCCACTGGGTTGGTTTGTTATTTATGTGATAATTTTTAGGCCCTGATGTCTCTGCTGCAGAGTTTAAGGGGCGTTTGTTACCTGCTGAGGAAGAGCCCTGAGCTTTGTCCAGGAGGAAGCCTCGGCTGGTCAGGAGAGGAGAGAAGAACTGGGGGAAGGGAGGCTGGGTGTCACAGGGCTGCTGGAGCACGTGGGATGTGCTGTGAGAGGAGGTGAATGAAGTTACCCAGAGCTCCCTCAACTGTTCCCTGTCCCAAACCAGCACCCCCTGCCCGTACCCACCTGAAGGCTCCTGGGAACTGGGTGTGGAGGTACTGCTGGAGCACCAGCTCGGGGCTCTCACACCTCTGCAGGGGTGACCAGGGCTGGCCAGGGCAGCTGCTGCAAAGGAAATTCAGGGTTTTCCAGCCTGAAACCGTCACTGACTCAGCTGCTTTTTAGCTGTTTGGCTCTAAAATTAGCAGCACTCAGTCACTGGACTGCTCCTCCCCTCAGCTGCCTCTCCGACTGGAGGGATTGTGGATGCCCCCAGTGAGGAATCCCTGCTGGGGAGAGTTCCAGGAGGTGCAGTTCGAATGCTGATTTACCTGGTGGGTTTCTCTTTGCAAATTCCTCGTAGCACAACAGACTGAGCAAAACAGCAGCTGACCTTTTGCTCCCTCCATGAGGACAGAAGCTTCCAGGGCACGTCCTGCTGGTGGGCACTTAAAATATCGGGGAGCGAGGAGCCGGAGAAGGCAGGGAAGGGAAGAGCCGCCCACGCAGCCACGACCTGGAGTGGGGGGACAGAGTCTGGAACATGCTCCTGGCACTGGGGGTGTGCAGAACAGCTGTGCCACAGCTGGAAGGGGCCCTCACCTTCCTCCCAGAGAAGGTCAGGGAGTCAGCAAAGTGCATCATGGAGCCCTGGCAGGACCAGAGCCGGTAGGGAGCTGTGAGGGTGTCGAGTGCTGCTGCCAAAATCGCGCTGCTGTGGTAGTTCAGGGATGCCTGGGGAGGAGACAAATGCAGGAATTACAGGACAGGTTGCAGTTACCCCTTCCCTTAACCCAGTTTTGTGTATTTAACTTAACCAGATTGCAAACTGTGCCTTTAAAAGAGGTGTTTAACAGTTTTTTCGGGGTTGGGATAAGCAGCCAGTGAGTAACAGCAGTTCCAGCCCAGCTGTGTGCTAACAAATGCTCTGGTGGCAGTTTCCTTATCTTTCTTTGGCTCCTTAGGGCTCCAGCAAGGCTGGAGTTGCTCTGAGCATGGAGAATAATGTAGTAAAGCCTTTTCTTCAGTGCCAACACTGCAGGCAGCACCCCACCAGAAAGCACAGCAGCCAAGGAAATGTGTTAATATTTTCAAAAGTAGGAAGAAAACTATGGAAATTAAAAGTTGGTGGCTAAGTCCCAGTGAAAAAGCAGGAAAAGGTCTCTGCTGAATCGACAGCATCAGGGAAAACCACCCAACCACAGAGCTGCTGGAAACACCTGGAGAGGGGTAAAGCTGCAAGAGCTCAAAGCCAACCACAGAAATTATCCCAATCCAAGACTTACATCGTATTTTATGTATGGAAACATCACGGGAGGTTGTGGCTTGATTCCCAAACTCCCACTGAGTGACAGGGGGCAGAAGAGAGAGCTGTGACGGGAGAGGTGGGCAATGCCCAGGGCCGTGTTCATCAGTCTGTAAAAACTGTTCTGAGGGTCCTGGGGGGAGAAAAATCCAACCATTGGAATCTTAAAGAGCGGGCAAGAACCTGTCAAAGCCAGGCTGGGCACCTGTTCTTGGTTCCCCTCATGCTTTACTCACTTCTGAGGTACTCAGGACTGGAGTCAGGCCCCAGGTCAGGATCCCTTTCCGTGAATATTCATCGTGGAGCAGCTCTGTCACCTTGGCACCGACTCCAGAGAATCCGTTGTGAAGGTCACAGAGGACTTGAAACCCCTGTGGGAAACAACGGCAGCATCTCAGATTCTGCTCCACCTCGAGCAGAAAGTTTCCTGAAAGCAAAGGGAGCTTGGGGAAGGTGTGAACCTGCAGGTAATCACACTCCTCAACATAGAAGTGCAGCCGATCTTCCAACTCCTCGACGCAGGCAGGGTCCTGCAGGAGACTTTCACCCTGCCCAAAGGCTTCGAGACAACCACAATCCCTAAGGGAAAAAGGGGGAAAGAGTTTATTCTATCTCTTTTACTACTCCTTGAAGGCAAAACTCAGCTCCTGTTGTGGATTCTGGCCCAAAGCCCTGGCCGTACCCATCGTGCAGGTACTGGCGGATCACATAGACACTCTTGGGGTGCAGGTGCACGTTGAGGTAATCGGACCAGAGGCGCACGGAGGGAGCGTCCTGGGACCCCGCAGGAGCTGCACCTGCAGGGAGACAGAGGGGAGAGCAAAGGTCCTTTCAGCTCTGAGCATCCCCGAGAATCCAGAAACCAGTTTTTAACTTGTGCAGTGTTTTAGCCCATTTGCTGCTCTGACCCAGCTCTCTGTAAGCCAAGCAGACCTATCCCATAGTTTTCCTTCTCCTTGTCCACTAACGCGCTGTCCCACAGCCGGGGCCAGGGAATTCTGCCTTCCTGGAACTCCGATCCCAGCGAACGAACCGAACCCGCACCGGCCCCGCGCACAAACCTGGCCCCGCGGCACCGGGATTCCCCTTCCCGTCCCCGGCAGCGTCTCCCTACGGGAACAATCCCGGCGCGGCGGTTACGGGGCGCTTCGCCTCGTCCCTGCTCGTGTCCCGGGCGGGGAGCGGTGCGGGACCCGCGGCCGCGCTCACCCTGCGGCTCCCGGTGTCCCGCGGCGCGCAGCCCCCGCCCGGGGCGCGGTCCCGGTAATCGGCCACGGCCCCGTCCCTGCGACACAAAGCGGCGGCAGCTGCGGCGGCCCCGTCCCGTCCCGCACCGTCCCGCC
>VZTH01006046.1:53555-67519 GCA_013397815.1 Aleadryas rufinucha
GGAGCGCGTCACGGCCGGGCCCGCCCCGGACGGGCGGGGACGCGAGCGGGGCCGGGCACGCGCGCCAGGCACGGCCACGGGCTCGGACACGACCGCGGGCACGCGCACGGGACACGGACTCGGACTCGGACACGGGCACGGGCACGGACACGGACACGGACACGGACTCGGACACCGGGGGGGTGGAGCCTTTATTGCGCTATAGGGGCCCCGCCAGCCGGTCCAGCTGCCGCGGGTTGGAGCCACTCAGGAACCGCAGCTCCGCCTTCCCGTCCTCCGTGTGCGCTGCGAGGGAGAGAGAGAGATATTGAGGAATTGAGGGAGGGATGGAGGGAGGGAGCGGGGAGGGAACGGGAGCGGAGGGCGCGGGCTCTGACAGCGCAGGGCAGGCACAGCCCCGGTTTTTGCCCCCTCCCCGGGCACTGACCTTTCTCGTGCTGCAGCCACTTGCGCTCCAGGTAGTAGCCGTAGCAGCTCTCGAACTCCCTCGGGCTGTAGTTGGCGACCGGGATGGGCACAAAGGGGTCCAAGGCGTCGAACCCCTCCTGGGAAGGGAGGTCAGCCGGGGTCAGCAGCGGGGGCTGGGGGGGGACACGGCCTGGCCGCCTGGGAGCTCAATCGGAGCTCAGTCATGGAATCATGGAATATCAAGAGCTGGAAGGGACCCACAGGGATCACCCAGTCCCAGCTCCTGGCCCTGCACAGACACCCCAATAATCCCATCCTGTGCATCCCTGGGAGTGGTGTCCAAAGGCTCCTGGAGCTCTGGCAGCCTCGGGGCCGGGACCATTCCCTGGGGAGCCTGGGCAGTGCCCGACACCCACTGGGGGAAGAACCTTTCCCTGATCTCCAACCGAACCCTCCCTGACACAGCTCCAGCCATTCTCTGGGTCCTGTCCCAGGGAGCAGAGACCAGAGCTGCAGATCCTTGAGGCCTCCCCTCAGTCTCCTCCAGCTGAACAAACCAGATGCCCTCAGCTGCTCCTCCAGACCCTTCAGCATCCTCGTGTCCCTTGTCAGGGCATTGCTGACCTAATTCAGACCTTTCATAGATTGTGATGCCCAAACTGCCCCCAGGACTCGAGGTGAGGCTGCCCCAGCCCAGAGCAGGGACAATCCCCCACCCCAGGACCCTGCTGGCTCCCCTGGTTGTCAGGGCATTGCTGACCTAAAAGGGTCTGTGATCCACAGAGACCCTGAACGGTGTCCCCTTGAGCAGAACCAAGATTTTTGTTCGTTTCCCAACGTGAAGAGGGAAAAAAACCCCAGAAGAGGCCGTGACTCACCTTTCCCAGCAACTCGTGGGGAGTGTAGGCTGAGCTGGGCTGGAAGAGCGAGCCAGTCTGGCTGAGGGTGGTCACAATGGCACCTCCACTCTGCAAGGCAGATCAGAAATAAAAATCCTCTTAGCTGGTTTAGGATCAACCCCTCAGGCATCTTCTTCTTGGAGGATGGAGCTGCTGGAGCAAGTCCAGAAGAGGCCATGAAGGTTCCATGATGGAGCCCCTCTGCTCTGGGAGAGCTGGGAGTGTTCCCCTGGAGAAGGGAAGGCTTCAGGGAGAGCTCAGAGCCCCTTGCAGGGCCTAAAGGGGCTCCAGGAGAGCTGGAGAGGGACTTGGGACAAGGGACAGGACAAGGGTGAATGGCTTCACAGTGACAGGGAAGGGACAGATGGGATATTGGGAAGAAATTCCTCCCTGTGAGGGTGGGGAGGCCCTGGCACAGGGTGCCCAGAGAAGCTGTGGCTGCCCCTGGATCCCTGGCAGTGTCCAAGGCCAGGCTGGACAGGGCTTGGAGCAGCCTGGGACAGTGGAAGGTGTCCCTGCCATGGCAGGGGCTGGCACTGAGTGGGCTTTAAGGTCCCATTCTGGGATTCTGGATTCTTCAAAAATTCTACAAGATTGACTTTTTATAACACTCCTGACCACACTAACCCTGGCTGCTCCATGTGAGCACAGGGAACACACAGCTCATGTTCCCAGGGCTGGCATTAAAACTTCCCTTACCTATAATGTGTTTTCTAAGCAAACAAGTGAAATACTTTAAAAAGGACTTCCCTACATACCTTTAAATCTGAAGCCAACTCATTCTAGCTCTTGAAAAAGCAGCAGGAGGAGTTGACCTCCTACAGAAAAATATTCAGAAACTAAAAGTTCTCATTAGTTCCAAGAAATCAGAACCCAGACTGCCCCAAAGGCTATCAAACACCTCTGCCTCAGGGTCCTACACCAGAGCCTGGCAGGGGATCAGGAAATGCTGTTTCAGATTTGATCTGTTCTCATTCTCTTTGGGTGGTGTCACAAACACTGATGAGACACTGTTGCTGTGCCTGTGCTCTCCCTCAGGGGTGCTGGACTCGCAGCTTCAGGCTTGTGGCAGCTTTAATTGCTGGGAGTGACACGGCCAAAGGCAGAGCTGGAACTCACCCAGTCGTTCCTCACCATCTTCCGCAGGTTGTGCACGAGCGTCAGCTCCTCTGGACAAACCTGGTGGGGATTGTCTGCATCACTTTTTTATTGCCAGCAGCTTCTATCTGAGCCAATTCCCCTCCCCTCCTTCCCATCAGGCTGGCAGGATCATTTGTATCCTTCAGGCAGGGTTTTCTCTTTGCTTTCCCTTAGCCCTGCAGCATGGAGCCTGAGTCATGCTGCGCTGAGCAACACCCAGGCCCTGCCTCTCCACCAACACCCACCTGCACTTGTGTCTCAGGGAGAGACAGCAAAAATTCAGTAAAAATCATCTAAAGCACAATGTGAACCTTCCAGGCCCCTCCAAAGCCAAATGAACGTTTTCAGGGATCGCCACAGAACTACAAGCGAACCAAACCCCCTCCCTGCTCCCCCTGCAGCAGGAACCAGGGCTGTGCCCAGGGCAGAGCTCTCCTCACAGGGCTCTTGTCCTCCTTCCTCAGCGTGGTCCGTCCCCAGAGCGCGTTGACGCCGTCCACGGCCACGAGGAGCCGGAAGGAGCCGCGGTGACTCTGCTGCTTGATCTCCCTCAGCACCACCCCCACGGCGTCGCTGGCACTCCTGACACGAGCCAGGCCCTGCAGGGAGCACAAGGCACAGCACTCAGCCTGGATTTCTTGCTGGTGGGTGATGCTGGTCACTCTTGGGCCGCCCTTCCTCGGGGGAATTCAAACTGACAGCCGACAACCTCTCTGTCCCTTCCCAAGGAGGAGTTTAAGCACCAAAACGTGGGAATTTCAAATTCTAACTTGGTCTTCTATCCAAATTCTCTGTACAACTCTCTTTACAGATCCACCACATCCTCCACAACATCTTTTGTCTATAGGGAGACATCTTCAATTTCCCAGGACTCACACTTTTAAGATCTTTAGGAGCAATCTGTTCCACAAACACAAGGATGGGATCCTCTGGTGCAGGTGAGACCACTCCAGCAGCAGGGGTTATTCCTTACCTGCTCCACCACTTCTCCCAAAGGTCTGCCCTCCTCTGTGCTTTCTTGTTTGCCCCACATGTATTTTTTTTGTGTTTTTATCTGTGGGAAGAGAACTATGATTAGAATGGGGATAGAAGGGGGCAAAGCAAGGCCGGATTGCAGAATCTGGGAGGAGTATCCACCATCACCAGCCATCCCCACAGAGGGGATCTGAAGTGCTTTTCTTACAGCACCTGAAGTCCAGCACGGGGCAGTGGAGGGGGGTTTGGATCCACAAACCTCTTGCAGGAAACGTTCATTGGAGGTTTTGAAGTTCTTGAGCCACACCGAGGCCTGCAGAGGCTGATCCAGCCGGTCCTTGTTGTAGGAAGACTGCAAAAGCTCCTTGCAGTTCTTCACCCAGAGGTGAGCTGTGAGCAAAATAAAACATATTTTAATTTTTTTTTAGTTAAGATAATGGCATGAGGTGGGGGTGTTTGTGGTGTTTGTGTTGCTTGTCCTTACTCTGCAGCTCTGGTGAGGAAAGTCGCAGAATCATGGGATGGTTTGGGTTGGGAGGGACCTTAAAGATCAACCAGTTCCACCCCCTGCCATGGGCAGGGACACCTTCCACTATCCCAGATGGCTCCAAGCCCTGTCCAACCTGACCTTGGACACTTCCAGGGATGCCACAGCTTCTCTGGGCACCCTGTGCCAGGGCCTTCCCACCCTCACAGGGAGAATTCCTTCCCAATATCCCATCCATCCCTGCCCTCTGGCAGTTTGAAGCCATTCCCCCTTGTCCTGGCATTCCATCCCTTGTAAAGAGTCTCTCTGCATTTTTCTTGTAGCCCCATTAGGTCCTGGAAGGCCACAGTTAGGTTAACCCAGAGCCTCTTCTTCTCCAGGCTGAACAACCCCAATTCTCCCAGCCTTTCCTCACAGCAGAGCTGCTCCCCTGATCCCTCTGATCATCTTGGTGCCTTCTCTGGATTCATTTTAACAGGTCCATGTCCTTCCTGTGCTGGGTGCAGCTCCATCCTTACTGGAGAACTCCCTTGGGATCAGAGGAGGGCACACAGACCCCAAACAATGGGGAAAACCAGACTGACCCAAAGCACGTGTGAGCAGGTGGAAATAACCAATTCTGCTCTACTTTATCTGAGGGTTTTGTGCTTTATGAGCCTTCTCCACTATGGAAAACCCAGGATAGATTGAGGTGGGCTATCCTACAGCTCCTGAAGGAGCATCTTTTGGTGCCTGGTGTGGTAACAGAGCCCTGGGTTTCTCACCATCCGGGACGTGCAGCACCAGCCAGCCCTGCCTCGAGCAGTAGTGAACCACGTGGCACAGGGTCATGGTCTTCCCTGTTCCTCTCTCACCATCTCCAGCAAGGACTGTCAAGGAAAATCTCTGGAAAACCACTTCAGTTTGTCCTTGACTGTGATTCCTCCGGAAAGGGCATAAGGGGAGTTCAGAGGTCATCAAAGCAAGGATGGCATTTCATTCTCAACAGAGTTCCTTCTCCCATTCCCCACCCCACTGAGCAGAGCTGAGGAGCCCCATGCCCTGTGTGCTGACCCTGTAGGGCCAAACTGAGTTAGAACAAAGGTATCCAAGCTCCAGCTTTCCTGAAGTGCTCGGAGCCCCTGCACTGACCACAGACCTCGTGGCACAACCACCTGCTGGAGACTGAGCCAGCTCAGGCTCAGAACAACCCTCTCCCCTGCACAAATTGCTCGTGTTTCTCCTCATTCCCCTCTCAGGTAAGTGCTAAAGGATACAGATCACGTATCTGACAGCAGGGTGGGCCAAGTTGGAGCCCTTCAGGCAAGCGAGGAGCTCGAGCGCCGGCCTCCGCACCATCACCCGGGCCTCGTTGAAGGTCCGGATCTGAGACAGGAGCAGATGTGGCCCAGCTGCCACGAGCTGGCCGAGCACAGCTGCTCCCAGCCCGCCTCCATCCCTGCCTGGAGGCTCCCAGCACCCCCAGCTCTGCCCTCTCTGCCCAGCAGCACCCACAGGGTTGGTCGAGCGCTGCCTCCCCTTGGTGAAAGGACCTCCTTGTCCTTCCTGTGCCTGGAAAGGGTTTTCTGGATCTGCTGCTCCATCCTGTTCCCACAGACTGGGGGTGGGTGACTGGCCTGTCCATGAATCCCAGCTCAGTGACCTGGATATGCACAGGTAAGGAATCTGTTCCTGACTCAGGCAGCTGCTCACGGAGCAGAGCCCAGCCCAGCTCCATCTGCCTCACCACACAAACCAGGAGAGGAGATTTTTCTGTTATTTCATGAGACAGCCTGTTCCACACAGAAACACAGCCATGGAAAATATTTCTGTAACTCAATGTGTGCTTGGATGTTGGAGAGGAAAAATAATGGAATGAAGGTTGCCTGAGGTGGAACCTTCAAACTCTTCTGCTGCTGCTCTGGGCGGTTGCCTCATCTCATTTAGATGTTGAAAACAACAGTAAGGACCAGGAATAACTGAACTCTTGCTCTCTCTTATTCCAACATCACAGTCACCAATGGATCTGGTTCTTCCCATACAGAACCATGGAATGGTTTGGGTTGGACAGGATCTTAAAGCTCATCTGATTCCACCCCCTGCCACGGGCAGGGACACCTCCCACTATCCCAGGCTGTTCCAAACTTCATCCGTGGACACTTCCAGGGATCCAGGGGTAGCCACAGCTGCTCTGGGCACCCTGAGTGCATTCCCTCCAAGCTCCAAGCTGGAATACCTGCTGCTGGAAGCGATAGGGCAGCCCGTGGGGGAACACAGCCTTCACCTCCTCCAGGGGGATGTTGTACAGGCGGCCCTCGTGCTGCTCCGTGTGCTTGGCCTGCAAGGGGAAACGGGAGCTGTCACACTGGGGATCCTCTTTCCTGGGCACAGCTGGCCTGGGAGGGTGGGACAGGGAGGGAATGCTCAATCCCAGGCAATACCCTCTTACTGGGAGGCAGAACAAGATAAAAGCAGGAATTGTGGGGTCAGGACACTGCTTTGGAGAGGCTAAAGAAAGGAGACCTCACCTGGCACCAAACAATGAAGGGATTCCCTGAGCTCATGGCCCCATGCTCTGTGAATTTACCTCACCTTTCACCAGCCCCCCAAACTTTATCAGCAGCATGACACCCTTTGGAGTTACCTGCTGGTGTCACACTCACTTTTTTTTAATGACAAAATGATGTTTTCTGCCTTGGGAGTAATTCCCAGGAGTAATTCCCACGGTGCCATTTGGTTACTGAGGCTGGAGGCTGAAAAACTCACAACCTCTTTCCTGGGGCAATAATTTCCAGTCCCTTGTGGTGACCTCAGTGATTCAGGGTTATTCCTCCACTGGACTCAAATCCTGCTGCATTTATTTCTAGTGGTTACCTGGTTTCTAGGTCATACCATACACTGCAAGAAGCTACAGTCACTGGGATCTGAGAACTCAATGCCTGCTTTTTCCCTTCATTATTCTCTTTTCCTGCCATGCAACACCTGCAAAGCACTTATTTATTTCCTTTTGCTCTAATAATCAGTTTTTGTGTCTTGTCCAATTAGGACAGTAAACAGAGACTACTCTGCAGCCCTTCCCGTGTGACTTTTAGCAGTTTTGTGCTAATCTTTGAAGTTTAGATCATGTCCTGCTCTGCTTTCTGCATTTTTCCATGGATTTAAAATAAAATATCCTCCTCTTTATTCTTGTGCATG
Source organism: Aleadryas rufinucha (assembly GCA_013397815.1). Lineage (NCBI taxonomy): Eukaryota > Metazoa > Chordata > Aves > Passeriformes > Aleadryas > Aleadryas rufinucha. The sequence goes on from VZTH01006046.1 coordinate 60,639, forward strand.
CCAGTTTTTATATGTAACAACAACAAATACAACAATTTCCTTGTTTTCTTTATTTTGCGTGCAAGCAGCTGGGCCTGCAGGTGTGACTTCTGCCTGTTGGGCCAGGAATATTTGGCTTTTCCCAGTTCTTGATGGACTCTTCACAGACCACTGCTGCACACCCTCGAATTTTCCAGCCCCAGGATTCTTGTTAAGTCTCCCTTCCCTTCTTCAGACCCGATTTGCAGCATTTCAGCACAAAATACACCTCTGCTCTCACCTCCTGCCCCTTCCACTCAGCACTACCCCCTGTTCCACACCTCCCTAGGAAAGGTTCTCCCAGGGCAGGCCGGGGTGCCCTGGACTCTGTGGTTTGCCTTGGCACAGCTGCAGGATTTGAGGAACTCCCAGGTTTGCCAAAACAGTTTCTAGGAAGAAATCATTTGGTAACTTCAGCCAAGGGCTGCCAAACTGGGGTTCACTGGTCAGGAAATCTTTGCAGCAGGAAGGGAAATGTTAAATCCTGGCTGTTCAAGAGGTGCCCTGCTGTAAGGAGGCGTCACCTGAGGGGAGCTATCAAGTGAGGCTTCAGGCTTTTCCCAAGCTTATCTCAAACTGTGGATTCCCTGGAGTTCTCCTGCACGTGCTGGACTCAGACAAGCAGCACCTGTGGTTTTTCAGGGCTCAAACAGAAGAGCAGGACTCCAGAGCCCATTTTCATTCTCAGCTTCATCCCTGACTCGCTGCATAACTTTGGGCAAATTCCTTCACTCCCCCACACCTGCAAAGTGGGTCAGAGTCTTTATCCCGACTTGGAGCTTTGCTAATGGAAACACACAAGAAGCCTGATGAAAAATTTCACATTTAGTGGCTTTCTCAGTCTCGTTTTAACGGGGTTGTCCGGTGCAGGAGCTGGGGGGCACCAGGGTTTGCTGCTGGAGTGACCCAGTGAGGGCTGAGGAGGCCAAAGCTGTGCCAAAGCTCGGGCACAAGTCAGAATGCCAGAGGCAGTTGCCTGGCAACGGAAAGGCAGGCACAGGACAGGGGGGACAATCCCGGCCATCTGGCCTGTGCTGTGCAATCCATGGAGACACTGGGTCACGTGCAGCCCAGCATCTCCCCGCTGCCGTTTCCATAGAGACCCCGGAGGAATCGGCACGGAGAGACTCCAATTACACAGGCAGCAGAAAAGCACCTCAAAGGCTTATTCCATTCATTTATTCCCCTTCGTTTCGTGCTTGAGACGGGGGAGTGAGAGGCTGGAGTTGTGATGCTGCAGAGCTGTGCTGTGCTGAGGTCATCTGGGGTGTGGTTTTTACCCCCTTCACAGCCAGCTCAGGGGGAGTCTTCCAGGGAAGAACAACCCTGGAGCTGAAATTAATGGTGTCTGATGACAGGCTAAGCCACATCCCAGTTCTGCAACACACACACTCATCCCTGCAGCTCTAGAGAAGGAATCAATACCTGTTCCCAGGAGCTCTTAGGCAGAGCAGCCCCATCCTGAGCAGGTGCCCTGTACAGCCATGGCCCCTTCCCTCGGGGCTGGATCCCTGGTTTAGGTCTGTGTGTCCCCTTCCCTGGAACAACACAGCCCCAGGCAGCGCTCCTGGCTCCAGCATGGCCCCTGGTGGCATCCAGGGCTGGCTGTGTGGCAGGGACAATGGTGGCAGTGATGTCCTGGGTTTTAGCTTTTATATTTTTCAAATCCTGTATTGCTTAGGGTGAAACTCTGAAGTGTTTTATAGCCTGTTAGCTGCTGCTCTCTCATGTTAAGATAGACATAACAAAGCCTCTCTGGGTTTGCTCTCCAAGGACCCCCAGACTGTCCTAGGCCCAAAATGTGCAAACCAACACCTTGAGAAGGGGGGGTAAGCTTGGAGAAATTACATCATTAGCTAAAGTTTTAATTGGCAAATTAATGCTGATATGCAAATGAAGCAAACCTATAAAAGTGTGAAGCACTCGTGACTCGTCGTCCATCTTGGAGTCCATTTTGGCAGCAGCCTCTGGTCTCCTCAGGGTGTACCTTTGAAGGCCTTTCAAATAGATATCACCTTTATTCCCTCATTCCTGTCTAGTCTCTGATCCCAGGCAGCCACTCCAGGCATCAGCACTCACTCACCGGGTCGCTCTCGCTGGTGTGGAAAACCTCTCGGGGCCTTTCTGCCGGGACATCCTGGCTGGACACGGAGCTCAGGCCACCCCTGGCTGCCGTGTGGAGGGCACAGCCGTGCTCCAGCTGAGGGGAGAACAAGGCAAAGAGACAACAAAGCTCTCAGCAGCCAAGGATTGCTGGTGAAAAACGAGCCAGGGGGTCTGTTCTGTGCGCTGATCCCGCCGAGGCACGCGCGGCCCGGAGCTGAACCCCGACTGCAATTAGGATGAAACTTCGTCATTAGCGTGGAAATTCATCATGAAACCCCACAGGCTGTAGAACCAGATTCCACATTTAGACACCTGCACTGAGACCATTCCCACCTGAGCCAGTTCCCCCTGAAGCCACCTCAGTGAGCCAAGCCCTGCACTTGAGTTTTACCCCACAAAATTCCTCGAGATCCCACAGCCAGCCATTAAGGCTGGGAAGTGCCCTCCACGGTTCTGCCTACGCTGAGGAGTGGCAGCACCCTGAAAATTCAGGCTGTCTAGCAATCCATAATCACCTCAATTACCGAGGGATTAGTGCAGCTCTGCCCACTGTTTGATATTTATAATTACACTCCCTGCGCTGATTTCCCTGACTGTGTCCCTGCATCCAGACTCTGGCATTAGGATACAGACGTGGCAGAGAAACCAAAACAGCCAGCTAAGCTGATTAATTCATTTTTCCCCAGACAGACTGCTGAAGCCTGCCTGCAAAGCCCAGCCAAAACAGGCAAGAAAGTGAGCAGTGGCAGGACAAGCATTTTATTATGTTGTGGTGAAAGAAAACGCAAACATTTGTCAACGATTGAAAAAGTGCATCCTCCAGACAGGCTCTGGGAGAAGCTGAGAGCCCCTCACAGCACTGACAGGGCCGGCTGCAGCTGAACAGAGGCAGCAGTTTCCTATTTTGTGTGTCTGGGTGAGAGCAGCAGAACGCAAAGCTCAGAGCCAGGGACAGCTGTCTCAGCTCTCCAGGCCATGACACAGCTCTGCTGCCACCCCAGTGCTCCTCAGGGGGCCACTGCAAAGCCACAGGGGCTCTGGAGGAAGTGGGATTACCCACATTCCGTGCTCAACCAGATGCCTGAATCAGCATTTGGGCACTTGGCCTCCTGTTAGGGAAGGAATTAAACTGGTCTGGCCCCTCTGGAACAAACTGCTGCAGCGTGAACAGGGAGATCACCAAACACATCTTGTTCCCGCATCACCCTTTTCCTCCTCAAACCCAAATGATCCTTCAGGGTGGCTTATTTGGCGCTGTTTAGTTTAAAATCCATGGAAGTGACAATTTATGGCCTTGAGCAAGACACAAAGATTCCAATTTAATGCATGAATAGCTACAGAAGGCAACTCTTGTCACCTGATCCCCTAGAAAATGTCAGCCCTAAGTCACCTCCAGCCTGGAATCAGAGCCCCTCTCATTTCCCTTGAACATCCTTGAACAGGGTGCCCAGAGAAGCTGTGGCTGCCCCTGGATCCCTGGAAGTGTCCAAGGCCAGGCTGGATGGGGTTTGGAGCAACCCAGTCTAGGGAAGGTGTCTGTTGATGGAAGGGGTGAGACTGGGTGTTGTGTGAGGCTGGGAGGTCCCTCCCAACCCAGCCCATTCCAGGATTCTGTGATCCCACATCCCCTCCTCCCCAAGTCCCAGGTGAGTGTGTGAGGGCTGTGAGCTTCACAGGAAGCTCCCTGGACATCCTTTCCCAGGGCTACCACACAAATCCTTGTCCCTGACCAGTGCAGTGTTGAAGGAAAATGAAGCAAGGATGCACTTCTTGCTCTATGTTCAGATTTTAGGGGTGTCCAGATACAGCCTTGAGCAGAATGATGCCTCATCAAACCAATATGAGCAATCTCATGTTTTAAAAAGCCCAGACTCAGCTCAGCAGGATCTGGAATCTCTATGGGACACAACCCAGCTCCTTGTGAGGTCTCTGAAAGGAGTGGAAGTCAGAATGCAAATGTGAGGAGACTTTGTCTTGAAGTCCAGTCCTCTGTTCTTGCAGGCATATATATTAAATTTCTATTTTTTCCACCAACACAGCACACCCCATCTGTAAATGACTCCCCCTGCCCCCTGGGATGACAATGTCTCACATTGTCACTTGCAGCCTTAGCACCACAGCCCTTTCCCAAAACCTCTGTGTAACCTCCTGGTGCCTTGGAACTTTCCCTCTGTGGGCTGTGGGTGTGGGAGCAGCTAGGAAGCACCTGGAGAGAGGGAACTGCTCCTCTCTGAGGTGCTACAAACCCAAGCAGTGAGCAGGGCCCTGCTCACAGCTGCCCTGAGCTCCAGAGATACACACCTGCATTTCACCAATTACTGTTTCCATCTACAAAACCCACTGGGGACAGAATCCACATTTTAAACTGTCCACAGATGGCTCAGGACAGCCCTGCTAAAGCATTTTATCTCCTGAGTTCAGGGCACCGAGGTGCCCCTTGGTCCCTCCCACCCTGAACAAAAGCTCAGCACCGATCCCTCGGCTTTGGAGTGCCCAGAAACATCCCCACACCTCCCTGTGCAGCTCCCAACACATCCAGCAGCTTCTCCCATCTCATCCTCTCCCACCGCTGCTTCCCCCAAGAAAGGAATGAGAAGGAGCTGTCTTTATGAACTGTGGGCCTGCAGGCAGATAAAGCCAGATACTGAGAGGTGTCTCAGACACTGAGACGTGAAAGAAGCAACGGGAGGAACCATAAATTCCAGAGGAATTCACTAATTGACACAGACTGTTACTCATTCAAGGCTGTGCTAATCCCTGGATTTAGAGGAAAAGAGAGACACAAGGAAAAGGATGGGGGTACACATTAGAAAAGGGGGGTTGTATCAGGTGATTTGGGAAGTCTGTACCTCTCAAGTACTGGGTGAGAGGAATGAGGGACTTGTCTTTACAAACAAGCTGTGGGCCTGCTGGTGGATAAAACTAGCACTGAGAGATAAAAGAAACAATGGCAAGGATTCCACTGATGGATGAGTGGAAAGAAAGAGATTTGTCTTTACAAATAAACTGTAGGTCTGCTGATAAATGAAATTGGATATCGAGAGATCAAAGAAATGATGGGAAGAACCATAAATTCTATAAGAATTAAAAATTAAAGGGGGGTTATACATTAGAAGGGAGTCTTAGGTATTAGGCAATTTGGGAAGTCTGTACCTCTCAAGTACCTCAGGCAATGGGGAAAGAGAGAGGGAAATGCAGCTGGGAAATTGGGATAAAAAGGAGGCTGCATCCCCCAACAACTTGAGAGACCCCATGGGAAATGCCCCATGGCCTCTCCCTTTGTTCGAATAAAGTAACAGGACTCCTCTGTCTCCTTTTTGGACACAAACCCCTGGTGTTTGTGGATTAATTTTCCTGACACCCGGGAGCAGCGAGCGCATTCCGGGGTTAAGTTTCCATCTGCCAAAGGACAGGAATCGCCTCCCCGGGATGCCTGAAATGGCAGCGAACCATCACGTGGTGCCCGGGGATGGATCGGGAGCGCCGAGCCATGAGGTGGAGCTGTTCCCGCATGGTCCGCGCATCCCGGGCTCGGGAAAGGCGGGGAAGGGAGGCACCGCACAGCCGGAGCTGGGAAAAGGCAGCAGCACCATCACCCTGAGCCACATCACCATGCTCGGGGGGGAAAAGCCGTGAGAAGGCAGCAGCACCATCACCCTGAGCCACACCGCCGTGCTCGGGAGGAAAAGCCGTGAGAAGGCAGCAGCACCGTCACCCTGAGCCACACCGCCGTGCTCGGGGGGGGGGAAAAGCCGTGAGAAGGCAGCAGCGAACAGCACAGCTGGGACTCTCTTCCAGCAGGAACCGCTCCAGAGCTGCACCACGGGCTCCTGCTGCTGTTCAGGGGTTCAGGAAGCTCTGCTGCTAACACGGGGCTGCAGTGGGGTGGGCAGAGCTGGTACCACCACGCCCACCCGAAGCACCGAGCCACTTTTTGGCTGAGAAAATGAGAAAAAGGAAAGGTTCTTCCCCCAGAGGGTGCTGGGGCACTGAAAGGGGTTCCCCAGAGCTCCAGGAGCGTTTGGACAACGCTCCCAGCACAGGGTGGGGTTGTTGGGGTGTCTGGGCAGGGACTCCACTCGTGATCCTTGTGGGTCCCTCCCAGCCCGGGATATTCCATGACTGGATGATTTCCAGCAAAACTCTCCCCACCAGCAGCACAGGCTGTGTGCAGGGCTGGTGGGTGATTTCCTCTGGGCACTCCAGCCACGCAGAGCAAGGGGAACAATCCCTGTTTCCTGAGAAACACGTGCATGGAAGATGCAGGATCCCAGCATCCTGGTTTAAGCCAGGCTCCCTCTCCCCAGACTCCCCAGGGAAACGTGGAAATGCTGGACCAGCTCTTTCCTTAGCCCACAGTGGGAGTTCACACCCCCAGCTTAGAGCAGCCACCAAGGTTTTAGCTGACAAATGTAAGAAGAATCTCACTTTTTACAGCTGTAAATTGTCATTCCAGGCCATGGGAAAGCTGAAATATTGGAAATAGCATCAGGCTCTCACAGCACTCACCTTCAGAGAACGGCAGAAGAGTACTTTCAGACTTCTCAGCATTTTCCTGCAGGGACAGAAATGGATATTTTAGTTGGTTTTGTTTATGCCCAATTATCTTGTGCTGGGAGAGAATTGTTTGTGTTGAAAGGGCTTCATGACAAGGCATACAAATAACTCAGACCAAGTGTAGGATGCTCTGCAGCAACACAGACTGGTGATCAGCATCATTTGCTTAAGAAAAACTATTAACAAAATAATAAAATACT
>VZTH01006053.1:5978-29168 GCA_013397815.1 Aleadryas rufinucha
CCCCGGCCACGCATCCGTTTTGTACACATTTTTTTACCGGGAACGCCCGGGAAGGGGCTGCCAGGGGCTGGTATTTATGGAAAGTTTTTAATTCTGACGTTGTTACAAAAATAAAGTATTTAAAAAAAACAAAAAAAAATTTGGGATTCCCCCACCCCCCACACCGGGCCATGTCCTCTGATCCCGACACCGGGTCCCACCCTGCCCCCGTGGCGGTGCCAGGCTCCCGGGAACGGGCACATGCCCTTGACCTTGGCTCCACGTGGGAGCTGGTCACGGGATTGGATCCTGGCCCTGGCCCAGCCAGGGTCACCTTGGGATAAGGGATCTCCTTCCTCCCTCTCTTGCCATCCTCCTCCTCCACCTTTCCAGCCCCAACACCAGCCTGGTCCTGCATGTNACCACCAGCCGGGTCCTGCATGTCCTCCCCATGGCCTGTCCCTGACATTCCCAAATGCCCCCTCAGCAACTGGAATTGGCCAGCACATCCCTTTATTTAGGGTGCCATGGGGATTCCCACTCCTCCAGCTTCCCACTAAGTCCCAGCAATCCCAAGACACCCTGGGTAACAGCAGGAGATCCCCCACGCCATCACCCTGCTCCCAGCTTCCCAAAACTTCCCAAAACTTCCCAAAACCCTGCTGAGATGGGATGACCAGGGTCCTGTCCCCCATTCCCAGCATCCCGGGTCCCAGCCCTCACCCATGCTGGGGAACAACATCTCCCGGGATGCCCCACCTCCCACTCCAGGAAATTCCAGCCTTATCCCTCACCTCATATTCCTGGAGGGTCCTGGGCTGGTCCTGGACGTGCTGGAAGGTGCTCAGGATGTGGAGCTGCAGGTAACTCCAAAAATCAGGCAGAAGGGGAGAACTCCTGGCTCTTCTCCATCACCCCACAGCTCGGGAGACCCCGAGTCCCCCCATGCCACCACCACCCCAAAACTCACAACCTGGAGGCACAAACGAGCCGCAGATCCCGATGGCTCCATCAGATCCGTATCCCTTGGGGTGGGAACACCAGATCCACAAGGCTCCCATGCCCTGGAGGGTCTCTGGGGTGCCTAAAACCCCGTTTCCTCCCCGGCGGGGCAGGATGGAGCCACCCCATCACCCTCCTCCACCCCGCAGCACTGAGTCGGCTTCCTGCCCTCCGCCACACTCCCGGCGCCGCCGGAGCGCGGGGACACGGCCGAGCCATGTCCCCGAGCTGCTGAGACAGGGACACCCCCCCTCACCCCGAATCCCACATCCCTGAATTCCATGGGGCTGCCCCCCTGACGGGATGGGGGGGCTCTGCCTGCTCCTGGTGGCCCTTTCTGCCGTGGCACCTGCCCAAGGTACGTCGCTGTCCCCGTCCCGGCCCTTCCCGTCGCCCTCTCGGCACCTTTGGGGCGGTGGAGCCGCTGATTTGGGGTCGGGGACCTGCCACCTCCCTGGGATGGGGAGCACCGGGCCTCCTGGGGGGTCCCCAACGTGGGTGTCACGGGTGGAGGATGCTGCCCCCCCAACCCCACTGGGATGGAGGGAAAGGGATCCCCGAAAAGGGGATTCTCCTAAGGGTTAGGGCCTCCTTTGGATCCCCCGAAAGCACCCCGGGAACCCCTAAAAGAGGACTCGAAGCCCCTAAAAGCGCTCTCGGAGCCATCCCACCTACAAGGCCTGTGGGAATGGGGTGACACTCAGGGCCTGAAGCCCGTCCTGTCTCTCGTGTACCCCCTGGGTGGCTTTAGGACGTGATGCCACCTGTCCCTCCCCCATCCCGGCAGGATTTGGGACGGTTTGGCTGCCGAAATGGCTGCCAGGAGCTGCCTCGAGGCCTCCAATCGATGGGGGAACGGCCCCATCGCCCCATTTCCGCCTTTCTCACACCTCCATCCCCGCCTGGGGCGGCTCATTCCCACCTCCTGCCCTCATCCCTGACCTCTTCCTGGAACATTTTAACTCCTATCCACACCCCACCAGCCCTGGGGGCTCTTCCCAGGATTCCCACCCAAGCAGCCCTCCCGGAAGCCTCGCTTCCGGGGGTGAATCCTTCCCCCTGGAGGAGCCAAATGGGGAATTTCTAGGGATAACTGGATCATCCACTCACCTGTGGCCCTGGAATGGGTGTAGGCAGGTGGGTGCAGGCAGGTCCAGCCCTTCTGTGTCCGCAGGGATCAACCGGAAGGCGGGAACAACACGGACGCGGGATGACGTCCCAAATTTCAACTCTTCCACCGGTGAGTCGTGTCCCAGTATTCCCGTATTTAAGGCCAAATTCCCCCAGCAAGATTTAGCCCCGGGAAACATCCTGGGCCACACAGGAAACTGATTTTTGGGATGCAACAGCTCCGTGACCACGCTGCCGGAGCCTGGGGGGGGGTGATTCCCGCTGCGCCACTCACCGCTGGGAGAATCCTCTCGGCCACGTTTGGGTGGGATCGGGATGCGCCCCTCCAAACTGGGAATCCTGGGGGGCTCAGCCCCTCATCCCTCTGCCCTTTCTCCCCACTCCCCTCACAGAAACAACGGGACCTCCCACCGCTCCGACCGGGAACACCTCGGTGCCGCCGGGTGAGTGCGAGGGGAGGGCGAGGCACAATCCTCCCACCCGCTTTTCGGGATTCTGGGACGACTCCATCTCCCCCTTCCCGGCGCATCTCCCCTAGGTCCCGGAGCGCTGCGGCTGGCGGGCGGCCGGAGCCGCTGCGAGGGCCGGGTGGAGCTGCAGCGGGAGGGGACGTGGGGGACGGTGTGCGACGACGGCTGGGACATCCCCGACGCCGACGTCGTGTGCCGCCAGCTCGGCTGCGGCCGCGCCCTGAGAGCCCCCGGCAACGCCGCCTTCGGCCGCGGGCGCGGCCCCATCCTCCGGGACGAGCTGGGATGCCGGGGACACGAGCGGCACCTCTGGGAATGCCCGGCCGCGCCGGAGCACGACTGCAGCCACAAGGAGGACGCCGGCGCGGTTTGCTCAGGTGGGTTTGGGATAATTCCAGGGCCAGGGATGCCGGGCGGCGCATCCCGAACGCCGCGCGCTCTTCCCCGCAGAGCACCAGGAGTGGCGGCTCTCCGGAGGCCGCGACGGATGCGCCGGCAGGGTGGAGGTGTTTTTCCGCGGGGTTTGGAGCACGGTGTGTAACAGCACGTGGTACGAGCTGGAGGCCACGGTGCTGTGCCGGACGCTGGGATGCGGGAACGCGCTCCAGAGGCCTTCCTTCGGACACACGCTTCCCGGGAAGATGGTGTACCTGTGCGGGAGCCTGCAGCCCTCGCTGGCGCAGTGCCGCTGGGCCTTCAACAAATCCGCTCCGTGTTACCAGTCCTGGGCCGCCGGGGTCGTCTGCAACGGTACGGGATCGGGATCCTTCCCGCCGGGATTTGAGGCGCGGCCTGGGTGCTGCCCTCTCCCGAGCATCCCGTTTCCGTCCCCGCCTTTTCCAGGCTCCCAGGGTTTGGAGACGCCGCCGACGCGCACGGCTGAGGTGACGCCCGGGAATGTCACCGTCCTGCACGGTGAGCGTCCGAGCCCTCGGTCGTTCCGTGGCGTCGGGGTGGAATTCCTTAGGGGAAAGGTTTCTGTGGGATGAGCTGTGTTCTGTTCTCTGTCCCAGCCGAGGAGGGGACCCCAACCTTGGGGACAGCACCTCTGGACAGTCCCCTCTTCGTCCTGTGCCTGGTGCTGGCGGCGCTGCTCCTGCTCTCCGTGCTGGCCTTTTCCGCCGCCCTGCTGAGGCTGAGGAAGAGGAGCGGTAAGGAATTCCGGATCCGGACACGGAATGGGGACGCAATCCCCGTTTTTTGGGCTCAGCTCAGCCACGGAGCCGGTGCATCCCTTTGTCCCCACAGCCACGTCCTCCTTGGGAATACCCACGCCAGTCCTGGTGACCCACAGCTCCCACAGCCCCGACGCTCCCTCCGGGATCCCCAACGACTACAGGGAGATTCCCAGCAGCCTTCCCAAAGGATCAGGTGGGTCTGGCAGGTCCCCCCCACCGGGGGCTGTGGGGCAGGAGGTCCCGGCCAGTGACAGATGCCACATCCCCTTGTCACCCCCCCCCAGACCCGCTGGTCACAGCCATTTCCAAGGATTCCGATTCCGACTCGGAATATTACGAGTTCAGCAGCAAGCCTCCCGTCGCCCTCTCCACCTTCTACAGTGAGCATCCCGCTTCCTCTGGGATCCCTGACGCCCTGTCCTGGGATCCCTGTCACCCAGCATGTCCCCACCCCTCTCCCCCCTTCCTGCAGATTCCCTGCGCCGGCATCCCAGGGAGGATCTTCTCCCTCTGAGACCCAGCCAGGGCAGGATGGAGCCGTTCCCTGAGGATGGTAGGACGCAAGGGGGGTCTATCCCATGGACGGGAGGGTGGCCAGGCCCTGTTCCCATATCCTTGTTTCCCCATTTGGTGTCCTTGTCCCCACAGAGCCGGCCAGGCTGGGCCCCCCATTCCGCGGCTCCTCCAGCTCATCCTCATCCTCATCCACGGAGCCCTGTTGGAATGGCAGCGTTCCCCCTCCATCCCAGGGCACCCAGCGGCACCCAGCAGGCACCGGCCACGGCTACGGCGAAGGTGGGAAGTGTGGGAGCAGGGATGGGAGCAGGAATGGGAGCAGGAATGGGAGCAGGCAGGGGGAGACCCTAGGGATGGGAGCAAGGGACGCAGAGACCCCAAGGATGGGAGCAAAGGACACAGAGACCACAGGGATGGGGAAGGAATGGGGGTTCAGGGGTGGGAACAGGGATGGGGAGACCCCAAGGATGGGAGCAAGGGATGCAGAGACCGCAGGGACGGGGAGGGAATGGGGGTTCAGGGGTGGGAACAGGGATGGGGAGACCCCAAGGATGGGAGCAAGGGATGCAGAGACCGCAGGGATGGGGAGGGAATGGGTGTTCAGGTATGGGAACGGGGATGGGTTCAACCTCAGTGAGGAAATGGGACCTCAGGGAGTGGGAGCAGGGACGGGAAGTGCCTGTCAGCGACCCTGTTCCTCCCAGTTCCCCCAGCAGTGCCCGCCCCGGCGCCCTCCCAGCCCCAGGTACCTGTGGCTCCGGCAGATCCCGATGCCGACGGCAGCTCCAGCACCTCCTCGGGGGAGTGGTACGAGAACGTGCAGGACAAGGAGCCCCCCGGAGACCCCTCCTCGCATCCTGGTGAGGATCCTGGGCTGGAGTGGGGGGGACAACAGGGAATTCCGGGAATTCCCGAATCCTCCCGATGGGCTCCGTCTCTCCGCAGGCTGGGCAGTTCCACCCTGTCCCTCGGGGGAACGCAGGGAGGATCCCGACTTTTCCGAGGGCAGCGACTACGACGACATCCAGGGCTCTGCCTACTGAGCCTGTCCCGCCGCTCCAGAGGCCGAATCTCCTGGAATCCTCTGGCTGCCTCCTCCGGAATTCTCCAACCATCTCCTCTGTGCTGCCATTAAAGGCTTTTCCCGCCGTGTCCCTTGTCCATAGGAGTGGCTCGTCACCGGCCACCACATGCTCCCAGCTGTCCACCAGGTGACCCAAAGGTGGCCAAATATCCCATTCCCAGCCCACAGGAGCAGGGAAAAGGGCGGCAGGGCCCTGATCCAGCTCCACAGCACCAGGGGTGGAAATTAAACCCCAGGAAAGGGGGGACATGGATGTCCCACATGTCCCCCCAGAGCTTCCCTACACCCCGCTGGGACAGTCCCCATCCCGGGAGCACGTTGTCCATAGATCCTGTCCAGAGGAGCTCCAGGGATGCTGGAAGTGACCCCACTGATGTACCACCCCAAACCCACCTGATGATGCCCTATGAGGGTGGGATACAGCCCCCAAACCCTCCAGCATCTCCCAACCCATCCACATCCCAGCAGGAAGCCGGAGCCGGGCACCGTCCCAGCTTTAGGATTTGGGATTTCTCCCGGCTGGGAGGGGGCACAGCACCCACCCATCACCCCGGGATTGGGACCCCCACTGCCCTCACCCCACTCCCCACCGCCCATCCCGAGCTGGCCGCTCCCGCCCCGGCCCCGCCGTCGGATTTCTGCCTCCCCGGGGAGGAGGTCGGGGCTCGGCCTCACCCCAGATGGAAAATGTGGGGCCCCCCCCCCCACATCCTCCAGCTGTTTGCCGAGCGAGAGGCCCCGCACAAAGGAGCCGCAACAACGGAGGAAATCCCAAAATAGCAGCAAAACCCCGACAAAGGGCACGGGGCGAGGCGAGGGCCGAGAGCGGAGCGGGGCACGGGGCGGGCACGGGGGGTGCCCCAGCCCCGCTCCCGGTGCTGGAGAGGGGGCTGGGAAGGGAGGTGGTGATGTTGGGATCGCTGGGATTGTGGCACGGACAGGCCTTGGGGGGATGGATGAGTTTTAGGGGTGGGTCCCGAAGTCTGGGGGGTGTCGATGTCGCGGGCGGCATCCCGACGTCCAGAGGGGTAGCAGTGTCCTGAGGGTGCTGATTCCCGGCAGGAATTCCAATTCCCTGGGGATACCAACGCCTTTGGAGCGTGGCAACCGGCGGCAAGGTGTCACCTCCACCCCCACACATCCACATCAGTGCCAACCGCTCCTCGGAGCCGCTCCCGCTTGGAAAATCCCCCTTTTCCCCATCGCAGCGATCCCGGCAGCCGCCCAGCCCCTTCCTGCTCGCTCCTGCTTTTTGGAAGGCTCCTCACGGCGAGGCAGCGTTGTCAGCACTTCCCAGCGCCCCCCAGATCCCCTCCCGGGAAAGGATTCCGATCCTCCCGAGCTGCCGCGGCACGCTCAGGATTGCCGAGCTGACTCGCAGCGCCCGAGGCAAGGCGGGTGCTCCATCCCATCCCAAATCCTGCCCCCCTGGGATCTCCCGGCCTCCAGAGGCAGTCGCGGCTCTGAGGGAACCCCACATCCGCGGGGAAAGATCCATCTAGGATCTTTCCTAGCGGTATCCTGGGATGTTCGGGGTGCATCCCAAATTTCAGGCTGATTTAGGGGGATTTGGGGCTTGCGGACCCTCCTGTAGGAGCAGGCCTGGGAATTGCATCCCTTTTCCAAGGAATTTTCAAAGCCAAAGCGGGTGGGGGGCAGCTGTGTGACCCCGCCATGTGGGATATCCCAACGGGGCCTGCTCCCACCGGGATCAGCAGCACCCTTGGGATAACTGGGGTGGGATACAGGGAGCACCCAGGTGCTGAGATCCTGCTCCGGGGTTGGGGACTGGAGTATCCACGGATGGTGGAGCAGGATGGGATGGGATGGGAAGCTCTGTCCGTGTCTCCTTCCAGCAGGAACACTGCGGGGCCAGTGGAAAACAGCTGCCTCATTAGCATGCCTGACCTGGATTCGGAGCAATTAATTAGGGTATAATCAATTAACGCCTCTGCCCTCCCCGGGCTCTGGCACCGCTGGTGCCCCACGTGCCCTTGGCAGGGGTGTGGGGTGTCCCTGGAATGGCAGAACCTGGGACGTGCCTGGATAAAACCTTCCCCCACCCCATTCCTGGGGGTAATCACAGGCTTTTAGGGGATGCCAGGATGGGCATCAACTCCTCTGCAGCCCCCGGGGGGCTCGGGGACCCCAAAATACCTCCCTTGGCACTGGATAGATTCACTACCTCCCTTTCCCAGAGCCGTGGATATCCCGGGATTCGGCGGGGGGGCTGCACCCCAAAAGTTTCTCAGCCCTTTCCTCTCGTGCTTGGCGGGACCCGGGGAGGCAACGGAGCCTTCAAACGGGCCCAGAGGTGACGTCAAAAAACCACAGAGGGAGGAAAAACAGCCGGTTCCTGCCCGGGCCCCCCTCCCTCGCCTGCTCCGGGCCGGGCAGCGGAGGCGGCGGAGCCTCCGGAGCCCCCCGTGCCCCCCATCCCGCCAGCGGATCCCATGGCAACCCTGCTGCCCGTCCTGTGCCTCCTGCTGGGAATGTGGGGTGAGTACCAGGCACCCCGAGCTCGGAGCATCCCTCGGATCTCGCGGCAGAACCCCCCCCTCCCCGGTTCTCCCGCTCCGGGCGGGATCGGCTCCGTGGAGTCACGGCTCCACCCTGGCCGAGCCAAGATTTGGGTGGGCAGCACCCTGGTGACCCCCCAAACCCCCACCCACGCCACCCTGGGGGTCCCCAGGGTCCCCAAAATGGAGTCAGTGGGTGCTGGGGGCACCCAGGTGTCCCCCCCATCCTCATTCCCTGCCTGCTCCCGCCCTTCCCTCGGTCCACGTGGCGCCATTCCCGAACATTCCCAGGAGCGGGGCTAATTAGCGGTGATTAGCAGGTCCCCTCGTCTTTTCTCAGCCCTAAAGGTCCCCCAGCAGACAGATGGGGAGGCAGCAAGTCGCCTTTCTCCCCCCAGAAATCCCGGTTTTCCCACAAAATCCCCTTTTTCCCCCAAATAACCATCGACGGAGCCGCCATCCCAAACTCAGGGGTCCCGAGGGCGGGATGCGGGATTGACACCCCATTTCCTCTCTCTCTTCGCAGCCATCCCTGACCGTGGAGCGGCCACCTGGATCCCTGGAGGTGAGAATTTGGGAAGCAGCCCGCTCGGGAACGCCACCCTGGCTCCGTGAGCATGGCGGGCGCCGGAGTTGCATCATCCGGAAGCGGCGCCGCGGGGTCCCAGCTCAGCCCCCCACGCTCCCATTCCTTGCCCCGCTTCCCAAGACACCCCTCAAGGACTTTTCCATCGTTCCCAGGGTGAAAACCCTCTGTGGAGGGAAGGAAAGCCCCCTAACGATGGTGTTTTCCCGGTGTTTTCCCCGCAGAGCCCATCCTGAGACTCACCAGAGGCGGCTGCCGCTGCACCGGGATACTGGAGGTGAACTGGGAAAACCAATGGAGGCCGATTTGCCGGGAGAGCGCGAGCGCGGACGACCTGCACTGGATCTGCCAGCGGCTGGAGTGCGGCCCCCTCGCCTCCGAGCCCTTGGAGCTCGTCATTCCCGGCGGGAAGCGGCCACCCAGGCAGGCCACGAGGTGCAGCAGCCCGCCGGACCCGCTGGGATGCCACTGGGAGCTGGAGAACTGCACGGAGCACGTCCTTGTGTCCTGCAGAGGTGAGCCCCGGACCCCCAGCCCGGCCGCCTCGATCCCTAGGGATCATCCATGCCCACGTGGCCCCTCTCTCGTCATTCCAGAGCCAGTGAGAACCACTCCCAAGCCCCCACCGGCGCCCCCGGCCACCACCCCGGAGCCCACGGGTAAGCGCCTCATCCTACAGGATCCAGAGCCTCGAATGTGGGGACTTCCCGCTAAATGATGGGAAAAACCCCATCCCAATCCGTGACACTTCCTATTCCATCGCCAATCCCTCCGCAGGACCACCCAGGCTGCGGCTGGTGGACGGGAATTTCAGCTGCTCCGGCTTCCTGGAGCTGCACAAGGAGGGGCTGTGGGGGGCCGTGGCCAGCGTCCCGCACATCTGGCCACAGCTGGCCGCCCTCATCTGCCGGGAACTGCGCTGCGGCACCGCCGGGAACGGCCACGGCCGGCCGGATCCGGGGATCCACCTGCCGGTGCGGTGGGAGGCGGTGGATCCCTGCGGGAGCCGTTCCCTGCTGGGCTGCTTCAACAGGACCAGCTCCCGGGGGAAAACTCCCGCCTTCATCACCTGCTCAGGTGAGAGAGGAGATGGAGCATCCATGATTTCCTGCTCCAGGGGGTTTTGGGGCCGGAGCAGGGAAGCAGCCCCATCCCCCACGGGCCCTATCCACCCACTCCCGCTCTTCCTCTCCGGGGTGCGAAGGCAAAACAGGAAATCTCAGCTCCCAGCGGCACCGAGCGCGGCAGCTCCGGGAGGAGGATGAGCCGGGCAGGGAGAGAGGCCATGGGAGCATCCCAAATTCCAGCTGGGAGTGGGGAACAGAGTCAGGGACTGGGCTGTGGGCAGCTCCCTGAGCACCTTCCATCTCCCTGCTCCGATCACCTCCCTGCCTCGGGCGTGTCCCTGGATATCTTCCCTGGCACAGGCATCTCCCTGCTTTTCCAAGATCGTCTTCCCTGCTCCAGGCATCTTTCCCTTGCCATGAGCGTATCCCAGCCACGGGCCTCTCCCTGTCCTTTTCCATGAGCGTTTCCCTGGAGATCAGCTCAGCGCCAGCTCCGTGGCACGGAGATCCAAGCCACGAGGCTCAGAGCTGGCTCCATCTGCCCCAGCTTGGAATCCCGTGGGATTCGGGGGGTTTAACGGGCTGTGGCAGCTGGCAGAGCCGGCATCCATGCCGCATTTCCCATGGGAAGAGTTCTCCTTTGGTTTGGCTCAGTCCCTGTGGCACGAGGGGAGATGCCGGGAGCATCCCTGTGCCGGGAGCTGGGAGAAAAAGGAGCATGTGCCAGGGGTATCCCTGTGGATCTCATCCCTGTGGATCTCATCCCTGCCTGCCTGTGGGTCCGACTCTTGTCTCCCTGTGGATCTGGCTCTTCTTCCCACGGGCCTGATCCCTCTCTGTGGATCTGGCTCCACTCCGTGGCTCTGACCCTTGTCTTCCCATGGATCTGACTCCCTTCTCCTTGTGGCTCCGACCCTTGTCCTTCCACGGATCTTCTCCCCTTCTCCCCGTGGATCTGCTTCCTCCCTGTGTGGATTTCACCCCTCCCCATGGGTCTGACCCCTCCCTGTGGATCCAACCCTTCTCCCTATGGATCTGCTCCCTCTCCTCATGGATTTCACCCCTCCTTGTGGATCTGACCCCTCCCTTTGTGGATTTCACCCCTCCTGTGGATCCAACTCCTCTCCCCACGGATCTGCTCCCTCTCCTAGTGGATTTCACTCCACCCCACGGATCTGACACCTCCCTGTAGATCCAACCCCTCTCCCCATGGATCTGCTCCCTCTCCTAGTGGATTTCACTCCACCCCACGGATCTGACACCTCCCTGTAGATCCAACCCCTCTCCCCACGGACCCAACCCTTCTCCCCACGGATCTGCTCCCTCCCTGTATGGATTTCACCCCTTGCCGTGGGTCTGATCCTTCCCTGTGGATCCAACCCCTCTCCCCACGGATCTGCTCCTCTCTCCCACAGATTCCCAGCCGCGGGCCCTGCGGAGGCTGGCGGCCGGCCCCACTCCCTGCGAAGGGGACATCCAGGTGTTCCACGCGGAACGGTGGCGGGACCTGTGCGACTCCGGAGCGGCGCGGCGAGCCGAGCGCGGCCGGCAGATCTGCCGGGAGCTGGGCTGCGGGAACCTCACTTCCAGCACGGAAATCCGGGAGCCTCCCTCGACGGGAGTCACCTGTGGGCTCGGTCCCCTGCACCTCTGCCAGCCCAGGCTCGGGAATACCCGGAGCTGCTCCCGGACCAGAGTCGTGTGTAAGCCGCGTGATCCATGCGGCGGCGCCGGGAGCTGGGATTCCCACACCTCTGGAGCGGGCAGGGATGGGGGTGGATGCCACGTGGGATTTGGGCTCCTGGCGGGGTGATGGGTGCTCCCACCCCGGCACATCTGGTGATATCCATGCTCTTCCCAGGCCAGGATTCGAAGCCGCTTCCTGCCGGAACACCCGCTGGAACCGTCGTGAGCATCTGCCTGGCGCTGCTGCTTTTCCTCATCCTTTCCCTGATCTGTGGCCCTCCTGCCTATCGGAAGCTGATGAAGAGAAGTAGGGGACACCCTCGGGATCCTCATCCTCGGGATCCTCATCCTCCTTTTCCTCCTCCTCCCGCTCCGCCATCCCCACGTGCCGGCTCAGGGCTGGCAGCTCCAGGGATGCTTCCCTAAGCTCCTTGTTGGGGGGTGGGATTTGGCTGCTCAGCCTGACAGGTCCCCCTGTCCCATTGTCCCCAAGCCCATCCCATTGTCCCCAGACCTGTCCCATTATCCCCAGACCTGTCCCATTATCCCCAAGCCCGTCCCATTGTCCCCAGACCTGTCCCACTGTCCCCATGCCTGTCCCATTGTCCCCAAGCCCATCCCATTNTCCCCAAGCCCATCCCATTGTCCCCAAGCCCGTCCCATTGTCCCCAGACCTGTCCCATTATCCCCAGACCTGTCCCACTGTCCCCAAGCCTGTCCCATTGTCCCCATGCCCGTCCCATTGTCCCCAAGCCCATCCCACATGGAGTGTGGGAGCGGGAAGCGGGATTAAGCTCCGAGCGGACACAAAAGAGCAGGTGGAGGACCCTGGAGGGAGGGGATTATCGGGAAGGGGGGGATTATTCGGGATGACATATGGGGCTGGCAGGGGGGGAAGCAGCCGGAGCAAGGATCAGGAAGATCCTTGGAGACACAATTCCCCCTCTCTCCCAGTCTCCAAGAAGAAGCAGCGCCAGTGGATTGGCCCCACCGGAGTGAACCAGACGGGTGAGGAGCAGCTCCCTGGGGAGCAGGGAAAGGGATTTGGAGCTCCAGGGGGTGGATTTGGGGTCTGGGTGAGCTGTTCCCCCCTGCATCCTTGGCATGAGGGCCCTGCATCTCGTTTCCTTTTGGGATATAACTCATCCAGGAGATCCGGGCCTGGAGCAGGGATTGGTTTTACTCAGCTCCTTCCCGGGGTGGGTTTGTTGCCTCCAAGGTGCTGCTCCAACCCCAAAATCCCAATCCCGCCGTTTTTTCCAGTGTCTTTCCACCGCTCCAGCAGCGCGCCGAGGCCTCGGGGACACGGAGGGGACAACGACTACGCTCAGCCGCCCCAGAAGAGCTCCCAGCTCTCCTCTTATCCAGGTAAGTGCTGGAATTGGATCCTTCCCGCCCCTTTTCCATGGGTGTGCTGCATCCAGCGGGCTGCATCCGTGTCCTCCGCAGCTCTGGAAGCGGCGTGCCGGCGCTCCAACCCTCCGGATAACTCCTCGGACAGCGACTACGACCTGCACTCGGCCCGCAGGGTGTGATTCCCTGCTTCCCAAAGGAGCTGATCCCACCTCCCACCTCGGCTTTGGGGGGTATCCCGGCATTCCAGCGCCCTTCCCAGCCTCCTCATGGGAGAAAAGGAGGCTTTTGGTTTGTTTTTTTTTTTAAGCTATTTATAGGAATTTAAGAGGGAGGTGGGGGGGCAAGGAGCCCTTTGGAATAGTGGGATCAGCAGCTTCTCCAAACCAGGATAAAGAGCTGGGATGAAGGATAAAGGAGGGGGATGCGAGGGTGGGAATACTGGGAACGAGTCTGAGCTATTTAATGACCAACAAATGTAATAAAATTGGGGTTTTGTAGTAATTATACCTCGTCCTCTTCCTTCCGTTATCCCAGCGGGATTCCAAACTCCCAGGCAGGAGGGAAAAGCGGGACAGGGAAACACATTTTTCCCTGGTTTTTATCCCAGGAATAACCCCAAGAAAAGCAGGAAAAAAAAGGGTTGAAGATGGTCCTGGGAGGGGGTGAAAGATTTCACTGATGGGATCCCGAGGAAGCTGGATGCCAGGAAGGGAGGAAGGGATCAATCCTCAGCCGGATGTTCCGTTGTTTCCCAAAGCAACCACGGCCGCGACTCGGGACTGCAATTAATTCATCCAGTTTTATTACTCTAATTAATCCCAGGGATGGAATCGCTTCCATCAATCCCTCGTCCTAGTCCATTAGTAATCGTTCCTTATAAATAACTTACAGGGATACAGGCAGGATTCGTAGGATAAAGTGCTGAGCGAAGCAAATCCCATTCCCATCCTTTTTCATTCCCTCTGAGTGTTTCCTGAGAAGGGGGATGTGAGGAGCCTGGAAAACCACACGGGAGGTCGGGAATGCTGGAGGCTGCCCAGGCCCAGGTGGGAATCACTGACTCCCACTGACAGCTGACAGCCCTGGAATGGTTGGGGTGGATCTTAAGGATCAGCCACTTCCAATCCCTTTCCGCTATCCCAGGGTGCTCCAAGCCCTGTCCAACCTGGCCTTGGATATTTCCAGGGATGGAGCAGCCGTGACTTCCCCGGGAAATCCATTCCAGGGCCTCATCACCATCACAGGGAGGAATTTCTTCCCAAAAATCCCATCTAAATCCACCCTCTGACAGCATGAAGCCATTCCCCGTTATCCCATCGCTCCAAGTCCTTCTCCAGTTCTTTTNCGTTCATCCCATCATTCCAAGTCCTTGTCCAAGTCCTTCTCCAGTTCTTTTGGAGCCCCTCTAGGCACTGGAAGGTGCTCCAAGGTTTCCCTGGAGGTGTCTCCTCTCTGGAATTCTGCCGGTCTGGCTCTGCCTCTCGCTCCGACCTCCGGAGCCCGACTCTTATCCCGCGTAATTCCTTTGCACCGACGGATCCGGGAGCAACGCCCTGGGATCCCTCCTCTTCCTCAGTCCCCAAAAAGAGGAGGAATCAGCACAGGATGCTCCCCGGAAGCCCTGGATTAATATCCAGGCCAGGGAGGACGCTGAGGGCTCGGAGGCGGGGGGTATCCAAAGGGTGGGGGAGGCCCGGGATAGGGAGCCTGCGTTGGGATCGGGAAATTCGGGAGAGGGGGCTGGGTGGGGTAGGGACACTGTGGTCTCCCCGCTCCAGGTGGGATGTAGGGCGAGTATCCCGGTCTGGCAGGGGGAGGAGAGGGATGGGCAGCAGGATAGGGCGAGGGCTGGGGCGGGCCCCGGGACGGAGACCAGGAAAAGCCTCCCGAGGTGGGTTTGGGATACCCCGGTGCGGAGTCGGCGGCGGAAGCCGCCGGATATCCGGGAGCTGGAGGAGGTGGGTATGGAAAGGTGGGCTGGGAGCTGGGCTGGGAGGAAGCCACGTGCCCCACGGCGACCGGAGATCCCGGGAAAGGGGCGGGAGGCAGCGCTCCGTGGGCAGCGGGGCCAGGCGGGAGGCTCGGGGCCGGGCTGTAGGGCAGAGGGAAGGCCGCAGATCCCGATGGGAAGGGTTTTGCCGGATCCGTGGGAACGTGAGGAGGAGGAGGAGGAGGAGGACGAGGAGGCTGCGAGTCCCTGGCGAGCTCCTGGGATCCCTCCGACTTCCTCACGACCTCCTGCAGCTTTTCCACGCGCACCCGGCGCAGGTGGGACAACTTCCTCATACCGGAAAACTGCTCCAGGAACGTCTCCAGGGGCACCTCGCCCTCCAGGAATCTCTCAGCCATTTTCTGGAAGAGAGGAACGGCCTCGGGCTCATCCCCTGCACCCCTCTGCTCCTCTTCCCTGATCCCTGATTTAGGTCCCTCTCCCAGCCACATCCCACACACGAACAAGGATGGATCCAGCTCCTCGGAGCAAACCCAGCAAATCCCAAAGATAATCCGTGATTTCAGGGACTGGCTTTGACTGCAAGTCTTTTGAGGATGGATCATTGCAATTCCCAAAATGGGTTTAAGCCCCAAACTCACCTCGGATTCCTCTTCAACCTTCTGGCTTTCCACCTGGAGGAGATCCAGCAAAGTCTGAGGCTGCAGCGCTGCCGAGAATTTCTCTGGGAAAACCAAGGGGGAAAAAGAAAAAAAAAAAAAAAACAAACAGGAAAAATCACTCTTTTGCACAACAGAAACCAGGGAAAAACCAGCAGAGAGCCCACAGGGACGGGCTTGGGAAGCGCCGACGGAAGGAGGGAAACCCAAGACGGGTAACACCCTCCATCTCTCCGGCTGCTGGGAAAAAAAAGAGGGATATCGGTTTCCCAGGAAGCAGGGGAGGATCCCAGCTCTCACCCAGCTTCTCCTTCTGCTCCCGGCACCTCCCGGCCAGCTCCTGCAGCTCCTGGTATTTCTTGGAGAGCTCGCTGCGTCCCGTCTCCAGCGGCGCCTGGAATTTCAGGTTCTGCTCGGCCAAGCTCCGGTTGGCGGCCAGGGCCATCTCCCTTTCCAGCTGGAGCTCCTGGACCTGCGGAATTCGGGATGGTGGGAGCGGGAAGGAAGGGCACGAGCACAGCCCCGGAGCCGCCTCCCGGCGCGAACCTCCTGCGATTCCAGAGCCAGGCGCTCGATCTCCTGGGAATCCTCCTGCAGCTCCCGGAGCTCCTCCACCGTGCGGTTCCTCAGCGTGTCCATCCTCCCGGATTCCTGGGGCGTGGAAAAAGAGGCAGATAATCCCTTAAATCCCAGCTGGGAATAGGTTTCCAAGTGAAATGCAGGCTTGTGAAAGCCCTCGGAGGAGCTGCGCTGGGGCTCCGAGAGGGAGAAACCGAGAGAGAGGGAGAAACAACATTCCCACGGATTCCTGCTTGGGAAAAGACTTTTCCCACCCCTTTCCCAAGCCTGTTTGGATGGAATTCTGTGTGTCCCAGGGGGTTTTGGCAAGGAAAAACCCCACCCACAGCCCCAGCTGGCGAATTCCAGCCGGATGTCGTCTCCATCCCATTCCAGAGCCCGCCTCATCCCGGGCTCCATCCCATCCCACGTTCCCATTCCAGCCAGGAAACCGGGATCTGGCCATAATCCCACCATGCCCAAAGGGTTGGGAAGGACCTTAAGGGTCACCTAATTCCACCCTCCTGCCATGGAATCCGGTGAAGCAACAAAAAAAACATCAGGGAAATCACGGATTTCCTGCGCCCTGTCCGTGATTTATCCCAAGTATTCCCAGTTCCCGGGTAGATTCAGTGCCTGGGGAAAATTCCCAAGAGGTGGGGATGGAATAATGCGGGAATGTCCTAAAAAGCGAGGAAACACAACACACCTGTGCCGTCCTACTGGCTCCCGGCTCTTCTACCTCTCATCCAGGCGGAACATCCCAGGGATATCACGCCGGGAATGCCGCAACAGCCACGCCGAGGCTCCGGGGTTGCCCAATCCACGATCCAGATAAACCTGTCCGAGGGAAAAAAACTGGGAATTAAGTCCCGCGCTGCCTGTGTGGGGCAGAAACCACCTGATTTGGGGGTTTTTTTTGGGGTGGTATCAGCTAAGTTTCATGGAGTTTAAGGGGGAAAAGCGGGAACGGTGCGAGCGGGAAAGCTCGGGGTGGGCTCCGGGAAGCATCCGCAGGCGCTCAGGAAGGCGGACGCAAAGCGCTGCGCACCCGCGGGGCTGCAGCGAGCGCCGTGCGAGCCGCGGGCGGCGGGAGCAGCGCCATGATCCCCGTTATCCCGCCGTTATTCCCGTGGTTCCCATTCCCGGCCCTCTCCCGCACTCACCGAGGCGCCACCGGGACCCTCCGCCCGCCGCCGCTTCCGGCTTCCGGCGTAAATCGGAAGTGGGCGGGGCCACCGCGGGCGGCGCGAGAGGCGCGGGCCCCTCCCCCCTGCGGGCGTGAGGGGGATGGCTCCTCCCAGCGCCGCCATGTTGGGGGGGGCGGGAGCAGGGATCAATTTAATGGAATTTTTTAATCAATAATCGCTCTTTGGCTGCCCGCGGGGCTCTCCCCGAGCTGTAGCTGCTCTAGGAATTATATCCTTCGTGTTTCCGGGGTGAAAGGGGCTCCGGGAGAGCCGGAGAGGGGTTTTTGGAGAAGGGCGTGGAGCGGTAGGGAAAAGGGGGAAAGGCTCCACATGGACACAGGGAGGGTTTAAGTTGGATAGTGGGAATAAATCCTTCCCTGTGAGGGTGGCAAAGCAAGTTGCGCTTCCCCATGCCTGGAAGCGTCCAAGGCAAGGTTGGAAGTGGTTTAGGAAGCACACACAGACCGCGGCAGCATCCCAGAAATTCCTAAAATGTCGCGTTCTTCCAGCCGGATCCAAGAGATTCCAACGCAGATTCCTCTGGAATACCCGGTTAGCTCCTCCTCGCACGAAACGGGAATATTCCCGAGAAAGCTCCAACCCCATCACCCACCCCACAAATCCGCCTTTTCCAAAGTACGCTTGGGAAAACTCTTCCCCTTTTCCAGCCGCGAGTCCGCATTCCCAAAACCCCAAGCGAGGATGAGGCAAGGGGAAGAGCTCCGTGATTCCTGCTCCTTCAGGCCAAGGTGCCTGGATCTGGGAAAGGCACCTCTGATCCCGTCACCTGAGGGCTGTTGTGTAACCACTGGGAGTCATGTGATCCCAAAATAATTCCGGATAAATCCAAGGGCGATTTGTTCCCAGCGTGGCTGATAACCAGGTCAAACCCACGGTGCTACGGGAAAGAAAAGGGGAATTGACTTTCCAAAAGGGGGAAAAAAAGCCCCAAACATTTTCCAGGCTTCTTTTTGGAGCGGTTTCCACAGAGCTGGAAAAGCTGGGAAAGGTTTAATTAACATTTTATATCAAAGCATAAGGTTTGAGGAGAGGGGAAAATTGTGTTTGGGTTTGCACGGAAGAAATGGGAAAACACCCATTTGAAAGTGTAATCCAGAAATAAATTTGGGATAAACAGGTGGTTTTGGGAGGATATTCCCATTATCTGCTCATTAGCATCCTTAATTTCCACAAAAGATGGTTCCATGTGTTTTTTCCCCTTCGATGGCCTCTTAATCCCAGCCAGAACCACCCACAGCAGGTAGGAAAAGGTGACCTGAGCACCTCTGAGGTCCTTTTCCACGGAATTCTGTTCCCACAAGGATCAGCCAACGTCCCTGGCCTTCCTTGATAAGTTAATTCAACATTTTTAATCCGATCCCGGAAATCTGACACCTCGGGAGCGTCAGGTTTCCCTCCTTTCATCTGACAGCTCCGATAAAGCACCCTGCTGATAAAAGCCCTGAGGGGAAGGGACAAGAAAAAACTGGGAACAGGGCCTGGAAAAGTTGACTTCCTTAATCCATTCCCAAGATTAGATCTGTCTCCATAAAGGGATTTTTTTTGAGGGGGGGGAAGGGAGGTTGCAGAGATAAAATTAAGGGAGTTTTGTTAGAGGAAGTTTTGATTTCCCGAAAGCCTGCAAACCCCTGTTTGATCCAGAGGGTGATTCCCGTGGAAGTGAAATTCATCCCGAGGGGTTTTTCCACATCTAAATGACATGAAAAAAATCTGAATTTTCCCGGTAAAAGGCTAAATTTTGGGAGGGTTTTATGGCCTGGGAATCCTCACCCGGGAATTTCAGCCCTGGCTGCATCGAAACCAGGAGGAAAAGCTTCCAGATCCATCTTTCCAGCTGGGGGTTTTTGGGATCTCCCCGTGCTTTGGTGCCCTCTGGTGCCAAGGAGAGCTGTGGCAGAGGGGCCACCTGCTCTCATCCGAGCACCGGGATGGATTATCCCGGGATCCAGCATCTCATTCCCTCCATTTCCCCGCCAAGGTTGGGAAAATGTGGGATTTCTCTCCGAGGAAGCCATTTCACGCCCTAAAAGGGGTTATTTTTCCATCCTCCCGGATTTTATTCTGGATTTAATTAGTGCTAAATAGCAATTCCCATTTTTTTTTCCCCCAGTACGGAATTCCACGGCTTCTTCCCTCTGTGGATATCATCCATCCAAAACCCCATCCCTGTTGGATCCATTGTTCTGCTTTGATGGGATTTACCAGCAGCACAATGAGCTTGTCCTAAAACTTCCCATAATTGGGCAAATGGTGTTTTTTCCATTGAAAAAAAAAACCAACCAGGAATCCTGATCCCTGGGGATGGCAGTTCTGGGAATTCAAGGGATAAACAGCTCTGGGAAAACTTCATGGTTTTGTTTTCTCTACTATTTTTGGCCAAAAAAGGAGGAAAACTTGGTAGCTCCAAAATCTACAGGGACACATTCCAGGTTGGTTTTTCCAACCTGGTTTTTGGACACTTCCAGGGATGGGGCAGCCACGGCTTCCCTGGAAAATCCATTCCATGATCTCACAGGGAAGAGTTTCTTCCCAATATCCCGTTTTCCAGTTTGGAGCCATTCTCCCTTTGTCCTGTCACTCCATTCCCACACCCAAAATCCCTGAACTGGGGGGAAAACTGGGACGAGCTGGGAGAAAGCCGAGCTCCGGATGCCTCCGGATGAAGGTCACCGGAGCGGGATTGGGCCACCTTGGCTTCGGTCACGGCACCACGTGCCGGGATCCGTGGCTCCCGGAGCGGTCACCTTGTCCTGGAGGAGATCAAAGGCTCCCTAAGGCTGGAGCTGGCATTCCTCCCTTGGAATCAGCCCCATCCCAGCTCTGGAATGACAGAAGGATCCGAGGATACGCTGCTGGGTTGCGCTGGGGGAGTGGAATGAAGAAGAACCTGGATGTCGGGAGAGAAGGGATGGAGCACCGGATTATCCCTGAGGGAAAAAAGCAGGATGGGATGTGTTGTAGGGGGCTGGAAAGGAGAAAGTCTTGGCTGATTCCCAGAATGGAAAATCTGGACCTGGCAGCCTGAAAATCCCTCACGGAGCCTTGGCAAGAGAAGGATCTGGAGAGACCTTGGAGCCTCTTCCAGTGCCTTAAGGAGCTCCAGGAGAGCTGGAGAGGGACTTTGGAAAAGGACCTGGAGTGACAGGACAAGGGGGAATGGCTTCCCACTGCCAGAGGGCAGGGATAGATGGGATATTGGGAAGGAATTCTTCCCTGTGAGGGTGATGAGGCATTCCTGGGAATGGATTTCCCAGGGAAGCTGTGGCTGCCCCATTCCTGGAAGCGCCGGGCTCAAACCCTCCAGCAGGGAATTCGAGGGTCCAGGGGACAAACAACCCTGCATTCCCAGCAGCTCCTGCAGAATAACCGGGAGTGCTTCCCGCCCATCCCAACATCCTCATGGCCTGAATTCCCCCCAGGAATATGGGGATCCCCCAGCTTGACATTCCCCCCCACCCCCTCCTTCCTTAAGGACGTTTTGATAACCATCCCAGGAGCCGTTTGCCTTTCTTATCGGGGCCTCCGGCCAAACACCGGAGCCGGGATATAAGGAGCGGGGCCGGGATCGGAGGCACGTTGTCCGTGAGCTCCCACCATGAAGCTGCTCCTGCTCCTCGCCCTGGTGGGCCTGGCCCAGGGCTTCCAGACCAGGTGAGCCCCAGGGGGTGGTCCCCAAAACAGGGATGCGGGATGATCCCGGTGACGCATCCCGGTGATGCATCCCGGTCCCTGTCCGCAGGGTGATGCTGAGGAGGATGAAGTCGCTGCGGCAGAGGCTGCAGGAGCAGGGATTGCTGGAGAGTTACCTGAAGCAGCATCCCTTCAACCTGGCTGCCAAGTATTTCCCGGGCATCGCCGTGGAGCCCCTGGAGAACTACATGGATGTGAGGGGCTGGGATTGGGGACTGGGATCGGGGAGCACGGAGCGGGGCACCGGCTCCCTCGCCATCCCACTGGCCCGTTATCCGTCCCACCGGTCCCTTCCCCATCCCTTTAACTCATCCCATTAGCCCCTTATCCATTCTCCTTTCCCCATTCCATTAACCCCTTCCCAACCCCATTCCAACAGGATGAGTACTTCGGCACCATCTCCATCGGGACCCCACCCCAGGAATTCACCGTGGTCTTCGACACCGGCTCCTCCAACCTCTGGGTTCCCTCAGTCTTCTGTGCCAGCCCAGCCTGCAGTAGGTGTCTGGAATGAGGCTGGAATGCATCCTTTGGGAGCCCTGGATGGCTCTGCCCAGTCTTTCCCAAGGGACATCAGGCAATCCCCCTCCTTCCCCACCCCCACAGGGAATCACAACCGCTTCAATCCCGCGGAATCCTCCACGTTCCTCAGCACCAACGACACCCTGTTCATCGCCTACGGCACGGGAAGCATGACCGGAGTCCTGGGATACGACACCGTCAACGTACGGCCGGGCGCTCCGACCCCCTCATCCCGTGGGATCCCGTGGGATCGTGCCCGATCCACACCTGTCTCCCTTCTCCCAGGTCGCCGGGATCAACGTCCACAACCAGATTTTCGGGCTGGCTGAGACGGAGCCGGGGGATTCCTTCTACTACAGCCCCTTCGACGGCATCCTGGGATTGGCATTCCCGAGCATCGCCTCCTCCGGAGCCACCCCTGTCTTCGACAACATGATGATAGAAAACCTCGTGGATAGGCATCTTTTCTCTGTCTACCTGAGCAGGTAAATCCCAGCTGGAGCTGGTGAGGATTTCTCCCTTTTCCCTCACACTGGCCCCATTTTCCAATGGGAATGGGGGTGTTGGCGAGGTGGGAACCGCCCCGGATGGATCCCCCTTTCCAGGGACAGCCAAGGTGGGAGCTTTGTCCTCTTCGGTGCCATCGATCCCTACTACACCACCCAAGGCATCTCCTGGATCCCGCTCTCCGCCGAAACCTACTGGCAGATCACCATGGAGAGGTATTCCCGGTATTCCCTGCCCTCCAGCCGGTGTTTTGGGGAGTCCAGGCTCACCCTGCATCCCTCTTCCCAGCGTCTCCGTCAATGGGGTTCCAGTGGCCTGTTCCTTTGGATGCCAGGCCATCGTGGATACGGGAACCACTCTGTTGGCTGTTCCTATCCGGGCCCTCCAGACCCTCCTGAGCCTCCTCGGCGCCAGCTCCAGTGGTGAGGTGAGGCCTCAGGATGCTCCCTAGGAATTTTATCCCGGCTGGAATGGCCGCTGATCCCTCCCCCATGTCTTCCCCAGATCAGCTGTGAGGCCACCAGGAACCTTCCCAACCTCATCTTCCGCATCCACGGCAAAGAATTCCCGGTGCCGCCCAGAGCCTACGTGTTAAGGGTGAGCATCCCGCTGGGAATGGGTTTGTGGGGATACAGGGGTGGATCCAACAGCTGGTGACCACCCCATTCCATGTCCCTGGAGCAGAGTAATGGGTTCTGCACCCTGGGATTGCAAGGCATGGATGTGCCCACGGAGGAGGGCGAGCTCTGGATCCTGGGGGATGTCTTTATCCGGGAATATTACGTCATCTTCGACAGGGCCAACAACAAGGTGGGGCTCTCCCGGCTGCCCTGAGCCGGGATGGGAATCCCAGGTGTTCCCAACTCGGTGGCTGGCAGGGCTTGTCCCTTTCCTGGCACTCCTGCCGCCACCGAGGACAATAAAGGTGTGGAGAAGCCCCCCTGTGCCGTGTCTGTCTGGCAAAGGCCACCACATCCCTGGGAATGCGGCATGTCCCTGGTGCCACCCTCAGCCGCACCCGCCGAGGATGTCCCTGTGCCCCCAGGATGGGAGCCTGGATGTGGCTCTGCTCATCCCTAGGGAGCTCCCAGCCTCGGGGACCTGGGCCAGGACATGTCCCTCCTGTCCCCAAACCCCACTCGGGGTGAGGGGGCTGAACACCTCCAGCACTGCCCTCACCGTCCTGGAAAGGCACTCATCCCAAAATTCCCAGAGGACAAGCCCCAGGGCTCCACGTGCTGGCGGGTGCAGGGATGAGGGGACAGGGAATAAATACCAGAGTGACTTTATTGGTGGCAGGGGGACAGTTGCCCCCTCCCCAGGGCCAGGCCTGCTGGTCCTGCAGACCCCCTTTTCCTCCTTCCCTCCATCCTCCTCCTCCTCCTCCTCCTCCTCACGGCATTCCAGGCACACCTGGCACCTGGAACCTGGGGCTGTCCGATGGCACCGCAGAGGGATCCTCGTTCCCGGGGGATCCCTGAGCTTCGGGGCTGCCCGTGGGATCGGGGGGGGCTGTGG
>VZTH01006055.1:0-10300 GCA_013397815.1 Aleadryas rufinucha
GCCCCCACCGCCCCCTCACCCCCTCCAGCCGCAGCACAATTCCCACTTTCCCGGCCTGCAGCGGGATATGTTCCTGAAGGCCGAGCCGCTGATGCCTCCGTACGGCGTGGGGCCGGGAATGGCGCCCGCCGAGCTCCACCATGCCCAGCAATCCCAGATGCTGCACCAGCTCCTCCAGCAGCACGGAGCCGAGTAAGGCCTGGGAATGGCGGGGCTGAAGGAGCGGGGATGAGGGAATGGGAGCTGGAGGAGTGCCCCAAGCGTGGGGTTGGGTGGTGGGAACAAACAAGGGGAAATCTATGGAAGGTGTCCCTGCCCATGGCAAGGGGTTGGAACTGGATGAGCTTTAAGGTCTCTTCCAACCCGAACCATTCCGGGATTGTGTGGCGTTAAGGATGTGGCTCAGCACGTGGGCGAGGCTCGGCAGTGGGATAAGGTGGGACGGCGCTGTGGGAATGTTGTGTTCTCCATGTGAGACCCCGCTTGTCCTGCCTGTGGGATTGTCCCCTCCCTCCTCCCCGTTCCCTGCTGATCCGTCGCCTCCCCGTGCTCTCCGCAGCCTCCCGGTGCATCCCGCCAAGAAGCGGAAACACTCCGAGTCCCCGCCCAACACCCTCAACGCCCAGATGCTCAACGGGCTCATCAAGCAGGAGCCGGGAATGGGATCCGTGCCCCTCAATCCCGAGCGCGTCCAGACACCCCCCTGGCACCAGCCGGGTGCGCTCTCACCAGGTATCGCCGTTATCCCATGGAATTCCCGCCCCGCTCCCACCGGGCCAGGGCTGTGGGAGGAGGGAGGATGGTTGCCAGAGGTTGCCAACCTGAGGGATTCATCCCGATGTGAGCTCATCCTGGCCTGGATCTGGTGCTGCCCTGGCAGTCAGGAGGGAAGCTTCAGGCAGTGCCAGTCGCTTCCTTGGGCTCCCACCCCTCTGGATACTCAGCTGAGCGGTGAAAATTGGGATTTTGATCCGTTTTAACCATTCCCGGTAGGCCTGATTCAGGATAACGACAGCCTGAACGGCTCCTACCTGGATCCCAACTTCCAGTCCATCAAGTGGCAGCCACACCAGCAGAACAAGTGGGCAACTCTGTACGATGCCAACTACAAGGAGCTGTGAGTAATTCCTCCGCCTCTGGAAAAAGTGGGATTCACGTTCCTTGTGCAAGCGGAGAGCTGCTGGGGTTGGGAACATCCCACTGGCAGTATGGGATGAGCATCTCCCTGGGCTGGGCTCTGTGGTGGAGATAACTCCCCACTGTCCCTTTCCCACTGGGAATGTTACTCCTCCACACTTTCTATGGATAATTAAGGAATAGCAGAAGGCATTTCAGCAGCTCTGGTGACAATTCCGCAGCCACTCAGGCCTTGCTCTGCCATGGAGGGCTTCGTTGGCAAATCCAGCCTTTTCCTGAGGAAAGTCGGGACCAGCAGCACCTTTTCCCCCTCCCTAGGCTTACCAGGATCCTGGGTTTTAAATTTGGGATTGGGAATTCCTAGCATGGGTGGCTGGAGGTGATCCAGAGCCACTTCAGCACAGCTTGAGCAGTGTGGAAAGGAGCTGGAGGAGGAGGAGTGGGAGTGGTTGGGGGTGCAGAGGAGGAAGGAAAGAGAGGGAAGGGGTTGAAAAAATCTAAGAAGTGGTGGAGAGGCTGGAGGTGAAGGCTGGGATGACCAAGACAAGGAAGAGAGAAGCGGGAAGGTGGGATTGAGGCAGCGGAGGGTGGAGACAGCACACCGGGAAGGAGGAGCGCTCGGGAGGAAACCACTCCGGATCCTCCCTGCATTCCTGCAAGGTGACAAAGAGCTGGCAAGCAGCGGGGATGGCTTCCAGGAACCTCTCACGGACCCTCTGTTCCCTCCCAATTCCCTCCCCCCTCTTTCCACACAGCCAGCTGGGGTCCTGTGGGGGACACGGGGCAGGGAACGCTCCGGTGCCCGTGGATAACGCGGGGCTATGGTCGCACTTGGCCTGGGAATGGGAACCGAGGGCTCCAAGGGTGGGGGCAGAGTCCCAGCTTTCCCTCCCACATCTGCTCATCCAGGCTTTATCCCATCTTCCACCGTGGTGCCAGGGCAGGGAATTCTCTGTTGGTCTCCTCTTTTGGACTCCGTGGCTGTTTTCCCACCCCGCAGCAGCAGAGGGATAATTTGGGAAGACGGCTCCTTCTGGTTTCCCAAGCCATTCCCATAAAGGAATGTCAGCAGCTCCAAAGCCATCCTGCACCTATCCCTGCTCTCCAGCACCAGTTTGCTCCCTGTGGATGGTGGAATGGGGGAAGCTGAGCATCTCCCACGAATCCTGCCCCCAAATCCCGCTTCCGCGTGCAGGAATTCCGCTGCCACCTCCTCTGAGCTCTGCCTGGACACATCACCTCTTATCCTTTGGTTTTCCAGCCCCTCTTTTCCTTCTCGCTCCTTCCTGCTCTGGGAAAAGGATTTCCCATCCCAAACACACCACAGCGTGTCCCGGGCCGTTTCCAGGTGTTGTTATCCCAGTTCCAGAGGTTTTCCATGCACCCTGGTGTCCACAGGCGGATCAGCAGAGACAAACTCCACGATATTTTCTGCTGGGCACGGAGGAGTTGCTGGAGAACCTCTGCAAACGCAGCCCTGCTCTTTGGATCTTGGGATCACTTCCCTAATTCCTGCTTTTAGGATTCAGGGTAAAAGGCAGAGCGAACCCACTCCTGGGGCATTGAGGTCGTCATCCCGTTGTGTAAGGGATAAATTCCATGGAGGTGACTCCGTGGGGATTTGAGGAAGCCACGTGGGCTTTGTTGTGGTGCTGGATTTCAGCGGAATTAAGGGTTAAAGGTTGATTAATTAATTTTTAGCTCTGCGTTACCTCAGGGGACTCTTCCTGCTCCTGTGCAAGCTGGACCTTGCATCTCTTTTTAAATGGAATATCCCTTCCTTCTCCTGGTGCAGCACTTTCCTGGGATAACCTATGAGAAACACCAAAAAAATTCCATCTTTCCTTGCTCCTATAATGGCATTTTTTAGGTTGGTTAATTCAGATTTGGCAGGTGGGAGTTGTCTCCTTCCTTTCTGTTTTAGGGTGTCCTCAGCAAACGAGCAGCATCCACATCCAGATCCATAATTATTTCCCCAGTTTAGCTTCCAAGGCCATTCCCAGTCTGGTTTCTGCTGGAAGCTGTCCCCCAGTCTCGATGTGCTGTTTGAGTTCCCTGTGATCCACGTGCCCAAAACCTTTTCACGGCCTCAGGAATGTGAATCATCTGAATTATCTGATTTTTTCCTACTCTTGATCCTAAGAAAAGAGTCCAGGAAGGAGGGAGAGCACGGGAAGCTGTCCAGGTTCTTACCAGATTCTTAGGAGCGATTACAGGGCAAAAAAGTACAATTAATGCTATTCCATCTTTTCCTCCCTCTGCACACAAAAAATGAGGTTCCACGAGGGGATGGGGCAGGGATTAGGTTCCATTCCAGGCTCGTGTCTCAGGTTTTGCCAAGGAATCCGTGTTGTTGAAGGAGACAGAAATCCCTGGATTAATTTTATGGATAGCAATACAGTGTTTTTGGCCTTTCGCTCTGATGTTGTGGTTTTCGACTCAGTGAACTTTTCCAGGGATGAGCTGGTTTCCAGCAGCGGAGCCAAAGAGGCCTGGAACCGGGCAATTCCCTAATTTACTCCTGGGAGAAGGAGCCATCCATCTCCCTGACAGCGGGCTCCGATAAATTCCAGCTCCCTCCTCCTTCTCCCAGCTTGAGGAAAGGCAGCTGGGAACAGTGCAACCCTTCATGGAAACATCTCCATGCTGAGGCCAGAGCCTTGGAACTGGGAAACTGGGAAGGTGCTGTTCTTCTCCCATCCGGCCAACTGGTGCTTTCCAGGGGCTAATCCCGAGGTTTTGGGGTTGCACCCCTTGGCTGGGAGAAGTGTCTGGATAAACAGCTCCAAACTTGGCCATGCTGGACATCCTGGATCTCACCAAGGGAATGGAGTGCAGTGGGATGTGGTCCAGACCTGCTGGGATATGTGACACGGGGTGCTGGCTCATCCTGTGGTGATGGATCGTGGATGTATCCCGGGAAACTGAAGGGGACACACAGGTGGGAGTGTGTGGGAGAGATGACCATGTCCTGCTGCTCAGATGGAGTTTGTGCCCTTGGGAGCGAAAGAAATCAGGGAATGCATGCAGTTAGGGAATGTCCTTGGATTAGGGGTCTCCCAGTATTAGGTCTTAGGAGTGGTTTGGATATGGGGAAAGCTGGAAGGAAGGAAGGAAGGAGGAGAGGAATGGGGGAATGTGAGCATCCCTCTGCCGTCCTGCTCTTGGCCAAATCCCAATACAATTCCCTGTGGGGAGTTTGTAACCTCTCAGCTTCACTGGGATGGGGAAAATCCTCCTCTGATCCCGCCCTTCTGTCCTGCCTTAATCCGCCCCTGTCAGTGGGGATGTTCGGGATCAAATAATCCGTTTGACCCCAGACCTTTTATTCCTGACACTTTGCCCTTCAACCCCTGCTCTCTCCCTGGAAAAGCCAGCGTGGAAAGCAGCTTCTTCCCTCTGGTCAGTCCCAGTGCAGGGATCCCAATCTGGGGGATGCACCAGCCACCAGGAAAATGGGAAAATCAGTGAAAAGGAGCCTCTGAAAGGGGATTGTGGAAGACCTGGAATTTCCAGCAGGCAGAGGAGGGGGAGCCTGCCTGTCTCCCCTCTGTCAGCACACGTTTAGCAGCCATCAGTTTTCCGGTTCAGGAAGCATCCGTGGCTTGGAAATTGGGACAGACCCGCCCTCTCCTTGGCTTTTCCAGTTAAAAAACAGTGGGAATGGTGGTGAACAACGTGGGACATAAAACCAGGCAGGAATGGCTTCGCCACCCTTGGGGTGAGGGTGCTTGGGTCAGCTCCGGCTGCGTGTCCCAGTCAGGAATATCCAGATGGAGAATCCGGGGCTGAGGCTGGGAGGAGGTTGGGGAATTCCTCTCGTGCCTCTGGGCTAAGGCAGCGCTCTGCTCCCACCGCCTGGTTTGTGTCCGGAGCACGGCACAGCATTCCCGGCTCCCTGGGGCGTAAGGAGCGAGCAGTTCCTCGTGGCCATCCCAGAATTACTCATGGCGACCTGGAATCACCCCCCAGCTCTCACCCAACTCCTGAACTCCTCGGGTGATTGCAGGGGGAGAATGGTTTTATTCCTGAAAAAAATGGAGGGATACCAGTGCAGAATCCCTGTCTCCTGCTTCCCGGAGTCTCCTGAGTTCTGCCACATTCCTCAGTGTCAGTCTGTCCAGCTCCCCTCCTGTTGCTCCGGGCAGAATCCGTGTGTCTGTCCGGAGGTGGAAGTCAGAAGTGGTTTGGTTTTGGGGGAAAAAAAGTGCTCCATAATTTCTAAGCCTGAGATGCAAGGCTGGGCTGAGCTCCCCCTTTGCCTCATCCCTTGTTCCTTAATTAAAAACAATGGGATTTGAGTGTTCTGCGGGATGAGAGGCAGCTCCTTCCCCCCTTCCCAGGGCCCACCAGCACAGGACTGGGCTTTATGGATGGTGAGGAAAACGGACTCACTGCAAAGGCCACATATTTCCCTGATTCCCATGGAAACCAGCCCATTAAGGAGATGTCGATTAAACCTTTCCAGCTGGTGTGTGTTCATGGAGCAGCCAGGACCCCTCCTCCTCCTACTCCTCCTCCTCCCTCTCCTCCTACTCCAGACCTGTCCTCTGGGAGCTGGAAGCTTTTCCGCAGCAGCCGGAGCAGGTGGTTGTGATTTCAGCAGGAATTCGGGATGCAGGGGTACAGCCTGGTAGGAGATGACGTTGGGAATGCCACAGGGTGTGGGTCAGTCTGAACTTCTTCTCCCAGTGAGCCACATCAAAGGGATGCTCCAGGCTCTGGACAGACTGTGGAATTTGGGAGCTCCGTATTCATTCCCAGCTGAGTGGGAAGAGCCGTAGAATGGTTTGGGTTGGAAGGGACCTTATGGATCGTCCGGTGATGATCCATGGGCAGGGACACCTCCCGCTAGGCCAGATTGCTCCAATCCCCGTCCAGCCTGGCGTGGAACACGTCCAGGGGTGGGATATCCACAGCTTCTGTGGGAAACTCCTGGTCTCACGTGCTCCCTGTTCCCAGCCCGATGCTCACGTACCGCGTGGATGCCGACAAGGGCTTCAACTTCTCCGTGGGAGACGACGCCTTCGTGTGCCAGAAGAAGAACCACTTCCAGGTCACGGTGTACATCGGGATGCTCGGCGATCCCAAGTACGTGAAGACCCCCGAGGGCCTGAAACCCTTGGAATGCTTCTACCTGAAGCTGCACGGAGTGAAGGTGAGCGGGAGCCGAGGGCCTGCGGTGGATCCAGCTGGGAAAAGGGGGTTTTGGGAGGTGGCTGGGAACAGGCAACACCACCTCTTCACGTAGGAGAGGGATGTGTGGGATCACACAATCGTGGGATTGGTTAGGTTGGAAAAGCCCTCTAGGATCGTGGAGTCCCACCCTTCCCCCAGCACTGCTGAGGTCACCAGTAATCCGTGTCCCCAGGTGCCACATCCACACGGGTTTTAAATCCCTCCAGCGATGGTGACTCCATCACTGCCCTGGGCAGCCTGTCCCAATGCCTGACCACCCTTTCCATGAAGGAATTTTCCCTAATATCCAATCTAAGCATCCCCTGAGGCCATTGAAATATGAGTCCTAAGATGGCCTCAGTCTGGGTGTCTTCAGGATTGCTTCCCACTCACCTTTGACTCCAGAGGGATAAAGGCACTTTGGGAAGAACTTTTTCCCATTCCAGGGGAGACTCCCACTTGGACAATGCCCACACTCGGGTTGGGTGTTCCGAGTCGGATGTACCCAGTCGTGGGAGGGTGGGCAGAGAGCTGGGAAGGAGGAGGTGGGATGGGGAAGGTCTCTGTGCCCTGTGCCACATTCCCAAATCCTTTTCTCCAGCTCGAGGCCTTGAACCAGTCCATCAACATCGAGCAGTCGCAGTCGGACCGCAGCAAACGGCCCTTCAACCCCGTCACGTGAGTATGTCCGTGTGGGAATGAGCATCCTGGGCTTCCAGGGAATAAGCAGCAGCAGAAGGTGGGGAAAGGGTGGAGTTGGAGGTCTCCCACTCCACTGTGTGGGTGTCACACTCTCCATGTTTTCCTCTCTTAGCATTCCCAACCCTGCTCTGTGCCCGGTTCACAGACCTGCCTTGGTGGAGCAGGCCAGGAGATGGCCGTTCCCAAAAAAAAACCTCCTGTCCAGGTTGTGGCTCCAGCCTCTCCATACCTGGTTCCTCAGAGCAGCCTCAGGGCATGAAGAACCTGTTGCAGGTCCCAGGGTTGGACCAGTGTCCAGTTGGGAATGAGGGAAGAGTGTCTTTGGGTTCGAGGCCTCCAGGCGCAGGAAAACTGGGTACCTTCCCACCTAAGGAAGGAAGAGACAGGAGAGGGGTAGGACACCATTCCCAGATAGGCACCATCCTCACTCATTCCTTCATTTTCCTCTCCTTCCAGGGTGAACCTGCCCCCGGAGCAGGTCACCAAGGTCACCGTGGGGCGGCTGCACTTCAGCGAGACCACGGCCAACAACATGAGGAAAAAAGGCAAACCCAACCCGGACCAGAGGTGAGGGAGGACACGGGAGCCTCCTCCAGAACATCCCGAGAATCCCATGGATCTGCCTGCTCCTGGGTCGGGCGGTGTGGCTGGAGTGGGATGTGGGAATGGGGCCTGGATTGCGGACACCGGCAGGGCGTCCCCGCTCTGGGAGGGGTTGGGGACACCCAGCGCAAGGAGAGGGGTGCTCCAGTGCTCCAGAGGGGACGGAGATCTGGCTCTTCCCGGCACGGGATGCGTCCCTGAGCTGTGTCCCTCCACAGGTACTTCATGCTGGTGGTGGCCCTGCAGGCACACGCCCAGAACCAGAACTACACGCTGGCAGCGCACATCTCCGAGCGGATCATCGTCCGGGTACGTCCCTGCCTCCTCCCTCTGCCCCCACTCTCCTTTGCTGCTCCATCCCGGGCCCTTTCCCACGTTCCACGTTCAGGAATCGTGTGGATTTGGCACCTGGGGACGTGGTTTAATGGTGAATGTGGCGGTGCTGCTGGGTTGGATTCGGTGTTCTTGGAGGTCTTTTCCGACCATGGTTTCCCACCTTTCCCACCTCCTCCAAGCTCTCCGTGCCTTGATTGTAGCTTTCCCTGTCCACACTTGAGTTCTGGCTCCAGCTTTTCCACACCTGGTTCCTCAAGAACCTGTAACAGGATAAGGAAGGAAGCCCATTCTCCAATGGGATCAGTGTCCACTAGAGCTGTTGGGAATGAGGGAAGAGTGTTGCTGGGACTCTGCAGCAGGAACAAGGCTTCCAGATGCAGGAAAACCAGATACTTTCCCACCTTTTCATGTCCTAAGGCAGAGGAGAAGGAAAAGAAAGTCACCATTCCCAGGCTCTCCCAGGGTTTTGCTGGAGCACTCAGCTCCAAAACATGAAGGCAGGGAGTAAAACCCAAACAGGGACCTCAGACAAGAGGCCCACGATGGATTAGGCAGCTGGAATGCTCGGGATTTGGGACCTGGGAGTGTCTTCCGTGTCACTGGGTTTCCTGCTCTCCTGAGTGGCTGGAACACTGACATCTGAAGGAAGCGAGGATATTCCTTTAGGGAGAGGAGAGGAGCAGGAAGGGCCATCCTTCCCCAAGGCCTTCCCCATCTCTGCTTCCCGACATTCCCCTCCCTGCCTCTCACTCCCTGTTTTCCCGTTTCTCCACAGGCTTCCAACCCGGGGCAGTTTGAGAGCGACAGTGACGTGCTGTGGCAGCGGGCGCAGCTCCCGGACACCGTGTTCCACCACGGCCGCGTGGGAATCAACACGGACCGGCCGGACGAAGCGCTGGTGGTCCACGGCAACGTGAAGGTCATGGGCTCCCTGATGCACCCTTCCGATGTCCGAGTCAAGGAGGACATCCAGGAGGTGAGAACCTGGAAAACAGGGTGGGCTTGGGCTCACCAGGAGGTCACCCATGGTCTTTGTGGTTCTCTTCCAACTCGGGGTATTCCAGGATCCTGTGACTGTAGAGTGGATGGGAAGGGCCTTAGGATTCTTTCTGTCCCAAGCACAGCCAGTCCACAGTGTCTTAGGGAATATTGACTCTTCCAGTGGTAGCCAGAACTAACAAACACAGTGGGAAAAAGGTGGAAAACAGGTGGATATGGCAGGTACCACACTGGGCCTTGCCAGAGCCTGGGTGAGAGGCTGGGCTCTGCTCCGAGTTCCTCTCAGCTGGATTTGCCTGTCCAGAAAAGCTGGATACAATCATGTCGCCTGTTTTTGGGAACTGCCTCTTCCCTGTGCCTGGTTCTGCTACGAGACTCGGTCTCCTCCTGTTTTCCCTCTCCAAGGATCTTGTCCAGAGGTGGACATTAACCCCGGTGTTTGTCCTTATGGCTGCTCAGAGCAGGGTGCAGGGCTGTCTCCCAAAGGAATTCCCATGGGCCGTAGTGGGTTGTCCTGCTTGGATGCAGAGTGGTGGGGGTTTGAGGAGCAATATCCCATTAGGAATTCCCCGTGCCTGTTCTGTGCCAGGTGGACACCACGGAGCAGCTGAAGCGGATCTCCAGGATGAGGCTGGTGCACTACAACTACAAACCCGAGTTCGCAGCCACGGTGGGCATTGACAGCACCTCTGAGACAGGTACATCCCANGTTCCATCTCCACGCAGGTGTCATCGCTCAGGAAGTGAAGGAGATCCTCCCGGACGCTGTGAAGGACACTGGGGACCTGGTCTTTTCCAATGGGAAAACCCTGGAGAACTTCCTGGTGGTGAACAAGGTTGGTGGCAGCCAGGAGGCTGGGGAACCCGGCTCGAGGGAATTGTGGAGCTGGATGTGGAAGAGGGAATCCATGATGCGTGGGAAATGCTCCCAGATGAGTTTCAGGAGTCGGGAGCAGCCCTGGGTGGATGCTGGACACCGGCAGGGAAGAACCAGCCCGATGCTGGTGAAATTTGGCAGCACCTCCCTCGGGAAGGGCTCCTTGTTGGCAGCTTCCTGCAGGGAGGCTCCCAGTCCTAATCTCCCCTTCCTAGATAAGATAAGGCGCTTATGTCAGGATAACCCGGAGCACCTGGTTCCCTGACCTTTCCCAACCTGTTCCCTGACCTTTCCCTGTCCTGGTTGCTGCTCTGGGAATGGAGGGGACACGTGGAGGGGCACGGATCATCCGGATCCAGGCGTGCCTCAGCCCAATTCCCTGGCAGGAGCGGATCTT
The DNA here is from genome assembly GCA_013397815.1 of Aleadryas rufinucha. NCBI lineage: Eukaryota > Metazoa > Chordata > Aves > Passeriformes > Aleadryas > Aleadryas rufinucha. The sequence goes on from VZTH01006055.1 coordinate 10,230, forward strand.
CATGGAGAACGTGGGAGCCGTGAAGGAGCTGTGCAAGCTCACGGACAACCTGGAGACGCGGATCGATGAGC
>VZTH01006060.1:0-11125 GCA_013397815.1 Aleadryas rufinucha
TTTACTACTTTTTACCACTTTTTCACCACTTTTCACTCCTCTTTTTACTACTTTTTACTACCTTTTCTCATCACCTTTTACTTCTTCTTCTGTTCTCGCCCTCTCTCACTTCTCTGACCCACTTCGAGCTGAGCCTGCAGCTCCAAGTGGGTCCCCCATACCCACGACCTTGGTAATAAACCTCATGCTCTAAGACCTGACTTCAGAGAGCTCTCATCGTTTGTCCCGACTGTCCGAACAGCCAGAAAAAACCCTACAGAAGGTTTGTTTCCAGCCTCACAGCTCCGTCTTTCCTGCTCATCACAAAGCCCAGACACATCTCCTCGCCCTCCTCCACCTGTGGGGATGAGAATTCCTGCGTTAGGAGAGAAGAACTCTGTGCTGCTGCAGGAATAAAACCCCCAGGAGGCCAGCAGGCTGCAAATGGAGTGCACAGAGGATCCAAGCTGTCCTCACACAAACCATCTGCTTTTCCAGCTTGCTGGAGGTGGTTGATTCTCGAGTTGGCTCCACCCCTGAGCAAGGAGCCCACACTTTTAAAGGAGTTTGATGTACCTGATGCTTGTGGATGTGCAGCGTTCACATCCTGCCAGGGAGGACTCACCAGTCCCCGGAGCAGTCCCGGCAGGGGGACAGGAGAGGCTCACCTGAGGATGTCTCCTCAGGCTCCACAGTCAATCCTTTGGCACAGCTGGCTGTGAGGAGGGCTGGGCAAGGCAAGAGGGACACCTGCAGTGCTGCTGTCTGCCCACTGTAGGCCAACAGTCCTCCATAAACAAGAGAGAACCCACCTGGACACAGCTAAACACGAACTGGAGGGGCCTCCAGATTTTCCTTGTGTAACCCCCTGCAAGTGTCAGCTGTGAAAGGAAGGAAGAAGAAAAGCCTCTCTCTCTCTCCAGAGAAGCTGATGTATGATGTTTATTCACGACAGGCTGAAAAGTCTGTCACTGCACCAAAGCAAGGCCTCACGCTGGAGCGCTTCTGCAGCTAACCCAGCCTGCTGAGCGGCTCTGTGTCCCACAACCCCCGCAGCCCATAACTCTCTTCCTACAAAAGGAGGCGGAGAAATCAGCTTTTCTGCCCAAAATTAGCAGCGAATCAGGGGCTCGTGTTGCCTGTGCATGGCCCGTGCCATTTCTGAGCCACGTACATCTCAACTCGCTGTCTGCTCCCAGAGCTGCACCCCGACACCTTCTGAGTGCCACCGGAGCCGGACAGGCTTCCCCTGGCCTGGGGAGCTCCTCCATCGTCCCCTGGCAGCGGGAGAGGCCTGTCTGGGGACACAGATGCTGCTGGCATGCGGTGGTGTGTCCGCAGAGAGCTCGGTTCGTGCGTGTCACCCACCCCTCGGTCCTCAGCCAGGCTGCGCCGCCCCTCAGCCTCTGGTGGATAAACAAACAGCGGTGGCAGAAATGTCAGCCTGCGAGCTGCTGAGCAGCAAACTGAAATATTTAATCGGAGAGGCACTGACAGAGGGGCTGAACAGCAGGAGCCTCGGTGTCTTCCTTTGGCTGCGGCTCCCGTGTCTCCAGAGGCGCCGGCTGACATTTCACACCGCCTGAACTCGGCTCATTAAAAGCCAGACGAGGGCAGACCTGTTTGTCATCTCTCCACCGGGCGAGGGGGTGTGCTCCCGCAGCGGGTACTTTGTCGCTCCAAATTACGTCCCTGGAGCACAGGAGCCGTCAGTAAATGCTCGGCTGTTCCCTCCTCTCGTCTGCCACTTGGAGCTGCTCCCCCAGGAGCGATATGGTGCCTCCGTGCTGCTGGATCCTCGCACGGGCATCGCCGTGCTCGCACTCTGTCAGCCAGCCCTGGTGTTCCAGATCTGTGCTCAGGAGCGGGGCAGAGCTGCTCTGGGACTGGCTCTGCTCCTCCCCGAGCCCTGCTGAGCTCTGTGTGCGCGTCCTCAGCCTCACCTGTGAAATGTGGGGGTGAAGCAAAATGCTTTGAGGCTGACTTGATGAAAAGCGCGAGGTGTGTTCTGGTTTCCTTTTCCAGCTGTGAAGCTTTTACAGGCCCGTGGAGTGGTTTGGGTGGGGAGGTACCTTTAGAGGTCACTTAGCTCGGGACACTGAAGTGACAGCGAGGGGCAGCCTGCAGGGAGTCCACCTCCTGCCCCAGCTGGTCCGGGCAAGGGCAGGCTCTGAGCCCGCACGTCCCAGCTGCTCCGGCTCCGCTTCTGGTTCCTGCTGGACCCGCCGAGCCCTCTGCCCAGCGACACCCACCAAAGAGCCGGGATCTGCTCTCCGAGGGCGTGGACAGAGAAAAGAGGGTGTGAAGGGAGAAATCCTGAGAGAGGAAGCCGTGGAAGAGGCGGAGCTGAGCGGAGGATCCAGGGGCTCCCATTTCCATCCGAAGCGTCTGGGGTGCAGAACTCAGCCAGACAAGAGGTCTCCTTTCGGAGGATGCCCTCAGGCCGGGGCTGGCGCTCTGCCAGAAAGCTCTTTCCCAGCCGCTGGCAGGTGGGAAAGGTTGTGTTTCCTGCCTAAAACTGTTGGATTTCAGAGTCATGCCGCTCTCGGGACAGCCAGCCGTCGTCTTAGGCAAGGACAGGCCGCCCTCTGCAGGGAAATTCATCAAACCCGGGTTCCGGCTTTCCCCATCCAGCGCCTGGATTAACCCGCACAGATTAACCCCAGCAGGGGACCCAAAGCGATGGCCAGAGCCCTGCTCTCGCCCTGAATCCTCCAGCAGACTCCCATTTCCCGTGCCTGTGGTGCACAGAAGATCTGCGGGCAGGCGCACCAGCGGTCGGGGATTGGACACCGAGCTTTTCCCCCTGCTGGGAAAAACGATGGGATCACGCCTGCTTGGATGTGTGTGAGCTGTGAGGAGCAGGTGCAGGTCTGGCTTTGCAGGGCGGTGAGCGGTCCCTGCTCCCGTGGAGAAAGCCGGGAGGTGTTTTGTCTCGCTGAATTGAGCGTGGCAGGTTTTCTGCAGCAAAGAATTGTGGCACATCATCGCCAGGAAGGCCGGCAAAGTCATTTAAGTCAGCTTTGTTGTCTGCACACGTGTGGCTGTGCACTTTGTTTGCTGGGGTTGGTATTTTGGCAGCAGGTGTTGGAACAGAGAAGGAAATTCTGCTGTTTCTGGAGGCCTGAGTCTGCACTGGCCAGGTCTCCTGGGTTGTATCAGCGTGGCTAAAAGGTTTAGGTTCCTGTCTTCGGCTTTGACAGCACGTTCACTGTCCCTTCTGATGCCTTAGGTTTTAACTTTTATATTTTTCAAATCCTGTACTGCCTGGTGTGTAACTCTGAAGTTTCTTGTAGCCTGTTAGCTGCTGTTCTCTCACGCCAGTTAGACATAACAAAGCCTCTCTGGGTTTGCTCTCCAAGGACATCCAGATTGTCCTAGGCCCAAAATGTGCAAACCAACATCTTCAGGAGGGGGGCAAGCTTGGGGAAATGACATAATTAACTGAAGCTTTAATTGGAGAATTAACCCTGATATGCAAATGAACCAAGCCTATAAAAGCGTGAAGCACCCGTGACTTGGGGTCCATTTTGGCAGTAGCCTCTGGACTCCCCAGGGTGTACCTTTGAAGGCCCTTCAAATAAATACCTTTACTCTCTTATTCCTGTCTAGTCTCTCATTTTTTTTAGGTGGCCACTTCAGGCATCACCTCTGACAGAGATGGCAGAAGGGAGGAACTGCATTCCTCTCCCCAGGTGGGACTGAGCTGAAAGGTGTGCCCCCTAAATTAAGTGGCTTTTAAAACCCAAGAGGCTCATCATTTGTAACAGTATTTTAAAATCTATGTTGCAAGCTGCTTTTAGTCGTACAGAGAGAAGCATATGATCTCCTGGAGGAGCTCAGAATGAGAAGTCAAAACCTTTCTGAACGGCAACCTGGTACTGTAGCTCTTGTAACTCTGCATCCCGCAGACGTTTGGGACAGGGATGGTGGACAGATCTCATTGACAGGAGTTTATCAGGAGCTGGAAAAGTACAATGTCTTGTTGTTGGGGCCTTTGTGAGCGCTTCTGTAAAGCAAATACCCCGAAAGCAGCACGTGCAGCTGCTGCAGTGAGCGTCCTGTGGGGGCTGCGCTCCGCAGGAGCCGTGGGGAAGGACTGAGGCTGAGGAGCAGGGATGAACCTGGCTCTCCCTGGCTCAATCACGCAGGAAATACCCCAAAATGCAGTCATACTCCGGGCCTGCCGCACCAGGGACTCGGGGGCTGCTGCCCTGAGGGCTGGGGGGGTTGATGCTGAGAGCCTCCAGCAGCAGCTGCTGGCGGTGTCCTGGTGAGAGACCCCCAGCCCCCCTTCAGCTGACGCCGGGAGCGGGGAGCAGCAGCCCTGGGGCCGCATTAAACGGGGGCATTAAATCGCAGCAGGGGTGCCAAGCGTCCCCCAAACCCGCCCGAGGACAGAAGGGGTTGGTGGAGACTGTGGGTCTCCGCCTCAGCTGGGGTCCTGCAAAGGAAAGGGAGCAGCAAAACCTTCCTGGAAGCCGTTTCGGGGAACCTGGAGTGGATGATGGTGGTCAGGAGCAGACGTGGGGAGGGTAAATTGTTCCTGACAGCTCGGCTGTCTGGTGGCTTGCTTCCTTCAGCATGCTGCCTTCAGACCTCAGGGCAGAGTCAGGGCTCTGGCTCCTGCAGCTCTGTCCTGCCACCTTTAATCCCCTCGTGCCTTTTGGCACAGCCTCAGCCCACCTGATCCTTGCATTGAGGAAAAATTAAAACAAGCTTGGACCAGGAAAGAAAAAAGAAACAAAACCTGATCGCTAAGTAGGTCTGGATTTTTAAGAGTCTCAAGTTCCCTTGCTCTCAGAAAAGAGAAAAATCCTGTTTGTGAAGTTGTCGAGAATTGGAGACTTCCTTCCACAACGTTGTTGATGAAATCTTGATTGAGCTAGTTGCTCTGTAATTTAAACTACAGGAGAGCTTCCGAAAAAGTGCCAAAGCTCGCTTTATGGCAGAGGTTTTGTAGCTGGCTCCCAACTCCCTCTCCTGATATCTCATAACTGAGACATCTGACACTGTCCCAAATCCAGATACCTGTGCATTCTGCAAAGTGATAAAATGCACAGTTGATGTGAAGGATTTACGGCCTTTACTCTTTGTGTGAGGTGTAAACACTCACCACGTCGTTGTGTGCCCTCGGTCGGGTGTTTTCCAACCTGAATGTCTCTGTGTTTCAGTATCAGCCCTCTCCTGCAGGAGGAGCTGGGTTTTGAGGTTCAGCCAGGAATGTGTGTCCTGTGTAGGAGGAAATGCAGAGGAGCCCAAGCCGGACTCAGAGGGAACTCCGTGGGTCAGCAGCTGTAACACAAGAGTCCCACGGATCGCCCTGCCTTCAGCAGCGCTCGGCGTTGGGGAACGGTGACTCAAACAGCAAAAACCTTTTCTCCTGACTGCCAGGATGGTGCTCTGCCTATCAGCTCTCTCCTCACTTTGCAGGAAACTAAGTGGTTTTGCTGTGGTTAGGATGCCATCCTTCGCTAGGCACGGAAAGGTCAGGGCTGAGACGACGACGCTGTGCTAACAAGCACAGGAAACGCGTTTCAACAGCATAAAAATAGCGTCTCTCAAGCAGGAGCAATTTGAGACCTGTGAAGGTTAATGGATCTTTTCTGGCAGGTTTCTCGGGTGTTTTTGTCAGCTGCTGCCACACGGCGACAAAAGCAGAGTGTTCTCAGCAGAGAGATTGTCCAGCCTGGGGTACCAGTGAGGTTGCCCAGGAGCCCAGGCTGGGAGTGAGGTGTCCATCAGTTTGAGGGCAGAAACAAGAGTGCTCGTAGGCTGATGGGACTCCTCCTTTCGCTTCCAAGGCTCGTTGTGGCCCTGATCCGTCTCTGCAAGGCCCATTCTCACCCTGCAGCACATGTGCACAGCCTGTGAGGCGAGAGAGAACAAAAAGCACTCGTTTCAGGGTCTAAAACCCGAGCCCAGCGTCACCAGGCCCTGCCGATGGGGTTGGGCTCTCTCCCGAGGTGTCTGAGTGACGCCTCGTTCCAGCTTAACTGAGGTCAGTGACGCTTCACCTGTAAACTCGCGGTAAATTGAGCGGTTTGGGTGCTTTTTTATCCCCGCTCTGGCCAAACAAAGGCGTGGCAGCCCCAGCCTGGCATCTCGCGAGCGGTCAGAAGAGGGCAGTCCTGCCCCTCTGTGCGTGCTCTGCTTCGTGCTCGGATGGAGCCTCGCAGACAGCGGCGGATGCCGCAGACCCGTGCGGACAGGGCTGCACCGATCCGGGATGCGGATGGATCCGGCCCCGCGTGTCCTTCTGTCCTGCCGCCAGCACAGCAGGGGCTCGGCCGCTCGGGAACGAAATAAACCAACACACGATGTCCAGGGACGCGATTCAGAGGGCAGAGCCGGGTTGCTGCAGGGTGGTTTCTGGAAGAAAAGCCCCGGATTATGAGGATGGTGAAGGAAAAGGCCCGTGTACATGTAAATAAATATGGCACATGTAAATAAACACTGGTTTCAACGCAGGGGACACGGCCAGCAGCAGCGGGGAGGAACGGGGTTGCCGTGATTCCCGGCAGAAAAGCAGTTTATTGGGGGATGAAAGCACTAAAATGGCTGCGGCCTCCCTCTGTGGAATCCGCTGGGTGCGGTGCCTGCGGTCTCCACCAGAGCGGGATGCTCGGAGCGCCATCCAAGCTGGCCTGGAATGTTTCCAGGGAAACGTCTTTCACCCCTCTGGGCAAGCCGGGCCGAACTCATTAGAGAATTTGCCGCCCTCATTACAATTTGCCTCGCTAAATTTACCATTTTAAAAAGCTTCTCCATAAGAAGCTCACCATGAAAAGGTTCTTCCTCCTGTCTCAGCTGGGTACCACCTGGTCAGCCCGTCTGAGGCTTTCTCACCACGTCCCTGGCTGTCCGGGAGCACAGCAGAGCGGAGCCGACCCGCGACCCGAGGTCAAACCGGCCTAAAAAGAGACTGCAGACCACAAGAAGAGAAAGTCAATTAAAAAGGAGCAAAAGACAAACTGTTAACCTACAAGGAGAGTCACTGACGAAGGAATGTGTGGGAGCTGAGGAGGGCCAGGCAGCTCCCTGGCCAGGAAGGCTCGCAGGCGTGTACGGGTGGTGCTCAAGCAGTGCCATCCCCAGGCAGGGCAGGGCACAACTCAGAGTGAGACAGAGAATTCCCAGGAGCTGGAGCTTTGTCACCCGCACCATTAAATCGTTAGCACGGTCCCGGCCGTGGTTCTGGAGAAGGCCCGCGGGCGTTTTCCCGGACAATTCCCGGAGACAGAGAGGGAATTATCACGTTGTTCCCAAAACACAGCCTGCCTGTGGACGTTGGCTTGGATGGTGGCTGCTCCCACGTGAGCTGCTCTCAAGGCCAGAGCCTCTTCCTGCATACATCTGAGTCCAAAAAGGCTAAATGAAGAATTTTACGCTGAATTGCTTTAAAACATAGACTAAAATTACCACTCGGAACCTGAATGCAAAAAAATGGAAACAGTGTAAACCTATTTAGTTATGTTGTTGCTCTAAAGTACAAGGGGCAAGGCCTGTGGAGGGAAGCAATATCTTTCAGCGGAATTGGTGTAATAAAACACATTATTTTTCTTCCCAAACCTTGCCTCGGGGTGAGCATTATCTTTACAGCCTAGCTCCTGCTGCAGTCTCATGTAAATGTGAGGGGTCACTCGGGTCACCTCTCCCCATCAGGCTCGGTCTGACCGTGCCAGAGTTAACAACCAACCCTGCTTTTTAACAGAAATAAAGAGCAGCAGGCAGAGGGACCGGTCCTTTCCCAGCCACGGAAACTGCCTTCTGAGGGATGGCTTCTTCTGCTAACCTGTCCTCCAAAAAACTTCTGATTGAGGCTGGAGTGAGATAAAAGCCGATATCACCGCTGAAATAGTTGTTTGTTCTGCATTAGCTGCATACACACAGCTACGTTATCAGAGTATTTGTGGCAGTGGCAGTGTAGCACCGTGGAAGGACAGGTCTGGGCAACCAGAACAGAGATTATTTTAATTTATTTATTTGCATCAAGGATCAGCGGTAGAAAAAACAAGGACGCGGGGTCCAGCGCTGGTGACGTTACTTTAAATGAGACACTTGAAAACCTGAAAATGTTACAGAAAGGGGAGCCAAAACTATCTCAAGGATGGGGAACAAAAGCCTTCTGTGTACTTTATCAAACCATACTGGCTTGACCATGCTTATCAGGCCAGAATGGTTTATCATGAGAAAAACGGAGCAGGAAGTTCTCTTTAGTGAAGAGACAAAAAAACCAAGCAGAAAACCACCAGAAGTCTAGGAAAACTCTAAGGAGAAACAGAACGCGGTTTTAGGATGGTGGAAGTGAGTTGAGAAAATACCTCGGTGTGATTTAAGGAAACTGCCTTCAAACAGCGATGGTTTTTGGGAGGCGCGGTTTCAGTTTGGCACAGACCGCTGTCCCGCTGTGGAGAGGGGCCCTGGCAGAGCGCGGTGGCCCGTGCGCGCGGGAGGCACGGGGTGATGGCCACGCAGTCACCGCCCGCACCGAGTTTCTGAACGAATTCTGGCCCGGCAGCGGGCGAGCTGCGGCACTCGTGGAGGCTCGAGGAGGANTCAGGGAAAATTCCTCCATGAAAAGGCTGTCCAGCCCTGGCAGAGCTGCCCAGGGCAGTGGTGGAGTCCCCATCCCTCGAGCCACATGGATGTGACACCTAGTGACGAGGGTCAGTGGTGACCTGGGCAGCGCTGGGGGAATGGTTGCACTCCGTGGTCTGAGGGCTTTTCCNGTGAAGAGACAAAAAAACCAAGCAGAAAACCACCAGAAGTCTAGGAAAACTCTAAGGAGAAACAGAACGCGGTTTTAGGATGGTGGAAGTGAGTTGAGAAAACACCTCGATGTGATTTAAGGAAACTGCCTTCAAACAGCGATGGTTTTTGGGAGGCGCGGTTTCAATTTGGCACAGACCGCTGTCCCGCTGTGGAGAGGGGCCCTGGCAGAGCGCGGTGGCCCGTGCGCGCGGGAGGCACGGGGTGATGGCCACGCAGTCACCGCCCGCACCGAGAGTTTCTGAACGAATTCTGGCCCGGCAGCGGGCGAGCTGCGGCACTCGTGGAGGCTCGAGGAGGAGAGGGACGGCAGGTCCGCGCTGGCTGCCTCCGCGGCGCCCAGGAGCTCCCAGGGCTCGCGGGCTGCTCTCCTGGCAACAGCAAGGCAGCAACATTTCATGCGCCAGAAGAAGCTCTCCTGAGCTGAGCACCAAATATGGTGATAAAAGCCCTGGGGAGGAGGGAGAAACAACCGCTGCTCTTGTTCTGTAGCACAGGCAGTGGCAGGGAGACTCACAGCGAGAGACCTGGANTGGGGCCGTGTTAGGGCACGAAGCACGGACCAGGCCTCCTCCCCACAGAACCCGTACCTTCGGAAAAGGCCCGGAGCCCAGGTTGGAGAACGAACAGAACCGGCGCCACGGGGGCTGCCGGGAGAGCGCGCAGGCTCGAGGAGCAGCGGGTGCTGTCTGTAAAGGACAGCTCTCCCCGCCGTCGCAACCCTGCTGGGAGCTCCAGCCCCGCAGCCCTGGCAGATTGCAGTCCCTGGGGCGCGGGTCCTGCTCTGCTGCGGCTAATTGCAGCGCGGCTTGCGAGACAGCCGCTCCCCCACGGCCAAGCGCTGAGAGCCTCAGCTGGTCATCACGGGGTACCGGGCAGTGTCCCCCGCCGGCCTGAGGCGGCACGGGCTTACGGCAGAAGTGATTTACGCCATTTGGAGCCAGGCGTTTTTTAAATGCCTCCAATTCGGGCTATTTTTAGCCTGGCACAAAAGGCGTGACCTTGCAGGTTATTTTCGCAATCTCCTTTTGTTTATGGGCGCGGAGCTGCGTTATTCGGAAACGTTTCGGAGCCGCCACAGCCGTGCTGACTGAAAAGCAGCTGAATGTGCTCTTCGTGACAGGCCTCAAAGTCATAATTAGGAGAGGGGGTTTTGATTAAGTAGGTTTACATTTTTGATGCTGTTGCTATAGCGACCCTGCTTCTTTTAACCGCACAGCGCTCCTTCGTGCATCAAGCTATTTAAATCGTGTTCGCTGCCGGCAGAGAGAATTGAAATCCTTGCTTAATAAAAGTTCCTGTTGAAATAAAAAGTTCCTGTTTTTAACTGACAGCAGGCAGGGCTGGATGGGATATTGGGAAGGAATTGCTGGCTGTGAGGGTGGGGAGGCCCTGGCACAGGGTGCCCAGAGCAGCTGTGGCTGCCCCTGGATCCCTGGCAGAGTCCAAGGCCAGGTTGGACAGGGCTGGGATAGTGGAAGGTGTCCCTGCCCGTGGATGAGCTTTAAGGTCCTTTCCAACCCAAAGCGACCCAGGATTCTGAGATTAACAGTCTCAGAATTTGCAGGGTTGGAAAACATCTGAGTCTGGGCTGGAGAGGAGGCAGATGAAGGCCGGGATGGGCAGAGCTGTCACGTTTCGTACCCCTGGGCTTTCCCTCCCTAAACACTGTGGAGGCTGAGCTGGGGACAGGTATCACCTCACTCTTCTGAGGTGAGACCATTGTTAGGACAACCAGCCCAGTGTTACTGTGAAAAGCGATGGTTTTGCTCTTTTCTTCTGCCATTTCACTGCTGACCTGCAGAAACAGCTGCCTTGATGGCTTCTGCCAAGCCTTCTTGGACCCCAAGGGTATTCCAGCCCTCCATGCCCTGTGTGGCAGCACAGAGGCAGGGGTTAGCTCAGCGCTGTGGCTCTGCACGTTCTGAGGGGCCCATCCCCTGCAGGGCACCCAGCACGGTGGCCCCGGCCACTGGGAGCGGCTTCCATGTTGCCTCAAGGAGCTCTGTGTGGAGTGACCCCGTTTCCCTGCCACCGCTCCCTGCTGCCTTCCTCCTGCTTTGCCTTTCGCCCTCAGCCTCCTCCCCAGCGGCACGCCCCTCGGGAGCCACGGTCCCCCACCATCCCAGGGGACACACGGCACTCACAGCCTCGTCCCCTCACGGATCCAGACTCCCCATGGACCCCAGTTCCTCACAGACCCAACCCCTCACGGACCCAGATTCCTCATGGACCCCAATTCCTCACAGCCCCATCTCCTCACAGACCCAGATTCCTTATGGATTCCACCTCCTCACAGCCCCATCCCCTCACAGACCCATCCCCTCATGGACCCCGATCCCTTATGAACCCCAACCACTCACAGCCCCTTCCC